>BPLR01000470.1:0-35950 GCA_021605095.1 Caerostris extrusa | reverse complement strand
AGCTACAGTAATGGCTTCATTCACATGTACAAGCCAGTTCAGTGTTGACCACCAAATGATAGTCCATCCCCAGCAGCCTCCTGATTAGCCATTCTATCTGAAACGCAGGTCCTGGATTGTGACTCAATCACAAGCAATTTCAATGGCGCCGATCCCCCTGTGGGAGGTTCTGTTTGTGCTAGGGGACACTATGCAGACCTTTGTCTGACTTTTTCACTTAGTGCAGATATTGAATGATTGTTGGCATCATTTCGGGGGATGGGTTTGGTTAGAATAGTAAGATGGATCTCGCCATATATATCTCTGTTGGTATGGTATGTAATTGAATTTGACATAATGGCTTGATTGTAAATTCTACTAACAATAATAATAATTAATTTTATTTTATATTCCTTTATTTATACATAAATGGTATGACTTTATGAAAATTCAAAGTTATGAAGTTCTTGATTACGACAAAGCAAAAAAAAAAAAAAAAAAAAAAAATTAACATGCTAAGTAAAATGGGGCCTGATAGCTGAGTAGTTAGCGCTCAATACCACAGATTTCGGGTTCGAGTCACGGAGGTGCCATGGACGTTTGTAGTGGTTCGAATCCCCTTAAACCGTAGAACGTTAATATATCGTATGAACTAATATGGTCTAATATGATCGTAGATCGTTGTGGGGGTAGTATTACTTCGCGTCCGTAGCATATCTACAGTGCTACGGCCCGGGTAGTGTTAAATGAGTAACATTTTGTAGAGGTTCGATGTTAGATAGATATTTATAGATGTTTATAAAGGTTCGAGATGTTTATAGAGGGAATCTAATTAGTAGGTCCCGGTCTGATATGACTCGTAGAGCTGACAACCCTTACCCCTTAAAAATCAGCTTCATTGAGCCAAATCAGACTTCTATCTACGGGTGCCCCATCACAACAGAAGCTGCCCCCTTCCTTTTCCTTCCATGAGGCCACACGGGTCGATGGTCTTTTCTAGATATTGCTGTCTACCAAGTGGGATAAGAAACAACATTTCCTGATATAAAACTTAGAATTTATACTGAGTGATGAATTTATTAATTTAATTAAAAGTATTAAAATTTATTTACGTAAAATTTTTATTAAGGAATATACCACTATTCAAATTAATTGTGGTGATTTGAATTTAAAAACTTTTTTGAATTTTGAAAATGATTCTAGTTTTATTAAATATTTTCTCACTAAAATTTTTTTATTTTCTTAGTCTTTAGTCTCACTAAATATATTTTTTTGCATTTATATATAGTTGTATCCGACTTACGCGATTTTCGTCGGATCCATGTGTCGTGTAATTTCGAAGTGTTATTGTATATGAAACATTTTAATTTATGTTATTTATGTTTATTTTTATTTTTAATGGAATTTTAATTTTAAAACAATTTAATTTTTAAAAGTCGCTCGAAAATTCATTCAATATATATTACTATTTAATCCTATAAATTATGATATTATTGATGATAATTTACAAAATTAAATAGTTATTTTTTTTTTCTTCATGTAGAATTTATTATTCAAATATACTGGGTTTAAATCAAATGCGGAGAAGATGCGACCATGGAATTTTAACTTATAAAAATCTTTATTTTATTACCTGCTTCTATTCTTGTCAAATTATGAGTAACTCTCATTATATGAATATCTTCCTACATATATATATTCAATTAAATATGAAAAAAAGGATATAGCACAGCTAAGTTTTTATTGTAAGAAAAGCGGATAAATAATACCACAACAAAATATTTTTCATTTATTAAAAAGAAGTTTTTTTTCTTTATAGTTTTACTTGTAAAGGAAAATTTAAAATCCAATTAAGAATTTCAGAGGCATTTTAAGGTTTGTTTTTTTGTGGAAGGAGCTGTCAGAATTTCTCTGAATATTAAGAGATAACTGACTAGACAATCAAAAACCAACCATGTGAATATTTTTTCTGCATGAATACGATTTCAAAACGAGAATCATAATTAAAAAATATTCATTTAAATATGGAGAAAAAATGACTTTGAAGGAATTAGGTAATCGTTTAGATAGTTTCTTAATTATGTTGTTTATGAGTTTAGTAAACTATTAAAAACAGCGATGAGTTTAAACTGCTAACTGTTTGTAAATAAAATTTCAATGAAATGTAACCGTTAATTTTTATTAAATCTTTACAAATAACTTTTATAATGCCCTTTATAAATATAAACTTTGCATACAAATAAAGTTTTTACCGGTTGTCGCAACATGTACAAACAACGCATTTTTGTTACTTTATTTCGTTCAGGTTTATTTTTTTCATAACAATTATCTGTACAATTCTTATACACCTTGTATACTCCTTTTATTGTCAGCAGTATATATTTTTTACACTATTCGGTTTATAAAACTCTTTTTTAATAAAAACGAATTAACCATGTTTTTATTTATAACAATTTTGTGTTGCCATGCAAAAAAAACTTTGCCTTATAAAGCATTGTTACATTAGCTGAAGTTGCTCAGCTTATGACCTAATGGTAGTATGGACACTAAATTGGTATAAAAGTTCAGATTCAAATCCATTGGCAACGATTGGTGAAATAGGAACTTTCAAAAACTAGGGAGACTCAATGGCAATGACTTGTATAAACGTCTGGCATCAACTTCCAGGTTACTTTTGGAAATTTCCAATATGATAACTAAATGTAGAATAATTACGTTTAAAAAAGCCCTTCCTCGATGGGAAAACTTCCGTTTTAATGACAGTCGGTGTTTGTATTGTGTTTATATTATAGTAAATATGTTGTTGTTTGTGGTATACATACTGTGTAGACGTGTTCATTCGTGTACGAATCCGGAAGAAAAAGAAAACTCGAATTTATTCTGTTTGCCACTGTTTTCCGAAAAAAAAAAAAAAAATCAAAATTGTAGTTTAACATGTAAATTATTTGAGCGAAACTGGATTAATAAGACATAACGTCACCCCTAAACACATATTCCTGGTTCTTATTGCTTCAGTATTAATTTTTTTCATATGGTTTAAAAAAATTTTATATTAATTTAAAGTATGAAATATTTGTATGTAGTAGGAAAAAAAGCCTTGTTATGGTTATATTGTGCAATACTTAAACTAACATGTATAATTTCTTCCAGATTTCAAAACTTAACTAAGTATACCACTAGACTAAACTTGAGCATTTAAAAGTCGCCATACCCCAAAGCAAAATGACTTTAGAGGATTTTAAACCCTCACGCTCTTACACACTGAGTAGAGCACATTATCATTAAGTTACAATGTACAGTGATAATGAGTCATATATGGTATTATGAGCACACATCCACCTCCTCTTATTAATCTTGCGCAACCCAATTAATTCCTACCATAAGCCCGATTCTTCAAAGAGCGCCATCAAACATTCTGCTTTTGTGGCACATCTTCCAGTGGAAAAAATTAATGCTTCTCAACATGCTCATCTGATCCCTTGCATTCCAAAGGGATCAGATGAGCAGCATCCAGACACACGTAGCCTGAGGGTCATCCAGTGCAATCAAGTAATTTATTTTGAAGATTACAACCACCCCTTCTGACAAACTCGACTTCGTAGCAGCATGTCTTCTGTTCCAGAAGAATTCACGCACTCAGCTCCCACTCACCCCCCCTCCAGCCCCTCTATGTGTTAGTATTGTGATAAATATGTGGTATACATAAAAATTGTGGCATACGTAAGTGTAATACCAATCCCAAAAGAAAAAAAAAAAACTCGAATTAATTTTGTTTGCTACCGTTTTCTGAAAAAAAGAATCTTAATTGTAATTTAAAGTGTAAATTATTTGGACGAGACAGGATTAATAAACATGTCGTCGCAACGCAAACACAAATGTCTGACTTTTATTACTTTTAGTATTAATTTTTCACACTATTTTAAAATTTATCTTATATTAGTATAAAATACACAATAATTTTAAGTAGCAAGATGAAAAAAATATTGTAATTATATTGTGCAACGCTTTTAAAAACTAACATGCATACTTCCTTCAAGATTTCCAAAACTTAACACAAGACTAAATTTAAGCATTTAAAAATCACCAGACGTTTCAAAGCAAAATGACTTTAACTTTGTCAGTAGAGGATTTTAAACCTTCCCCTTTTACACACTGACTAGAGCGCATTTTCATTAAGTCACAGTGATAATGAGTCATATATGGCATTATGAGCACACATTTAAACCTTCTCTTAGAGCAGCTATTATTAATCTTGCACCACCCAATTAATTTCTACCATAAACCCGATTCTTCAAAGAACTTCATCAAACATTCTGCTTTTAGTGGCATATCTTAATTCTAATTTAAAGTGTAAATTATTTGGATGAGACAGGATTAATAAAACATGGCGTCGCCCGCAAACACAAATGCCTGCCTTTTATTACTTTAGTATTCATTTTTCATGTTGTTTTAAAATTTATCTTATATTAGTTTAAAATACACAATGTTATTAAGTAGCAGGATGGAAAGCCCTATTGTAATTACATTGTGCAAAACTTTTAAAACTAACATGCATACTTCCTTCAAGATTTCAAAACTTAACTAAGTATACCACTAGACTAAACTTAAGCATTTAAAAATCACCAAACATTTCAAAATAAAAGACTTTAATTCTTGTTAGTAGAGGATTTTAAACCATCACGCTCTTGCACACTGAGTAGAGCTCATTATCATTAAGTCACCATGCACAGTGATAATGAGTCATATATGGTCTTATGAGCACACATTTAAACCTCCTCTTAAAGAAGCTCTTATTAATCATAACCAATCCACCCATTAATTCTACCATAAGCCCGATTCTTCAAAGAACTCCATCAAGCATTCTGCTTTTGTGGCACATCTTCCAGTGGAAAATGAATACTCCTCAAGATCTTGCATTTAAAAGTAATCACATCAGCAGCATCCAGACACACGTAGCCGGAGGGTCATCCAATGCAATCAAGTCATTTATTTTGAAGATTACAACCACCCCTTCTGACAAACTCGACTTCGCAGCAGCATGTCTTCTGTTCCAGAAGAATTCACGTGCTCAACTCCCACTCACCCCCTCCAAAACCCCTTCGCCCAACTTTATTGTTGTTGTTGTGGATGTTGTTCGCGAGCAGGGAACATCCATTCCTCGATGCCATTTCTAATTTCGGATGATTTATCGCAGTAGTTCGTATATGGGACCGGTAATTGCAGTGCCGCGGGCGTAACCCAAATCTAATTGGGGGTCCTCGCCTTCCCCCAACAACAGGCGGTCGATGCATTAAATAACGATAGGAATTTGCTGGAAACCGTTCTCCAAGCACACAACAGGAAATTGTTGAGCCTGGAATAGATTTTGCACTGAGTTTGGAAATAGTTGAGATTACTTTTTTTTTCTTTTACCATATTAACTTCGGTGGAGAAATTAAGATTAGTGCCCCTTGGTGGAAGTAATTATATCTGTTTTATTGAACAATGTATTGCTGGTGTAAGACTTCTCTAAATGATTACGTTTTGGGCTAATTTTTTTAACGATTGCATTTATACCTAAATTTAATTGAATATTCTCAATAAATTCAGATGTAATAAATTGTTTTTATTAATGAATACATTGGGGCCTGATGGCGAGTGACTAGCTCTGGGTTGATCGGTAAGTATTTGACTGGCAGGGCCTTTCTCCGCGATTTTTACAACATAAATTATTTTATACTTCTCTCTTTCTTCAGTGGGCAGCAGCCCCATGGTCGGCCAAGGACGTCTGCCTACTGGCAGATTTAGGACAGGAGATGTTTTTCTTTTTCAGGTTAGGGATGTCAGCCCGACGCTCAAACGGTCATATGAGTCCGGGGCCTACGATTTAAAGTGGATTCCAAACTACTACAAACATCTATGGAACCTCTGGGACTCGAACGTTGAAACCTAGCATATTTTATGCTTATCTTATTATAAATTGCCCCCGTCTATACAACCATTTGCAAAACCTACTGCATTAATCATTTCATATATATATTCTTTAAAAATGACAACTCGATCTAAAGTCCATAGATGTATTTGCATCGTTAATAATATAGAAAAATTACTTTAAATATTTACTATAAAAAAATTACTTTTATATTTGATTACTTTAAATAAAAGAATAAGGCATTACTCAAATCAAGAGAAGGAAAACAATTTCAACTAAATTGCATTTGTTTTTCGAAGGAATTTACCAAGCAATCTTTGCTTACATTGAAGTGAAACAATACAAATAATATACATTTATTTTTATGTGAATTTTCTCCTTTTCTACAATCCTATATCCGAGAGGATTTTGCTTTGATTGCATTTCTTTTTTGTTGTTGAAATACGAATCGGTTCTGCAGATATCAAACTTTCAGTTGCAGCGATTTTTTTATATGTTGAAAATATTCAAAGAAAGCATTTTTGTAAAAGTAGGTGTTATGGATATCAAAGCAGATTTCATATTTCATGACTTTAAAAATAACATTTGTATATTGAGGAAACAAGTTATATTTCTATAAATAATATTCAATCTCTATATCGACCTCTTATATTCATTAATAGAGCATATTTTTTAGAACTTTAAAATCTGCCTTTCAGATTAATATGTTATTTCAAGTATATAACGTTTTATTTATTTTATTTTTCATATAGCGTTTCATTAGATACTGATATTATCCTGGAATAAAGAATTTATCAAATAGTGCTTAAAGTGATTGATAAATGATTTAAAACACTTTATGTTTTGCTTGGTAATTAAAATTTATTCCGCTTCTTCACTTGCTTAACAGCCCCATGGTGCGAAAGTTTGTCTGTCTACTGGCAGATTTCGAGACAGGAGATGTTTTCTTTTCACCGAGGTAACGTTGTCAGCCTTGCGCCCAACACTTTACAATCATGTTAGACGTTAGGCATGACCGAGCTGCTAGCACTCTGGTGCTCGGTACCACATGTTTCGAGGTTCGAGCCCGGCAGTTTCCATAGATGTTTGGGTGGTTCGGAATCCACTTTTCAGCCATAGATCCCGGTCCCATATGATTGTGAACGTCACAGAGACCAGTTAGACTTCTCACCCTCATCATTCCCAAACTGTATAGGGCAACTCAGCACTAGGTACAGTGATGATGTGGTGTGGTGTAGTAGTAGTCATATTAGACCGGGACCTATGGGTTAAAATTAGATTCTGAACCACTACAAACATCAATGGCACCGCCGAATTCTAACCGGAATCCGCTAGTTCTTCTGCCATCTGGCAACCACCATCATCACATATTGAAAATAATTATTTGTATGCAATATTCATATGCAAAAGTCAAGATAAACTTTAAAGTCAAATCGAAAATTATCATAAGTGAAAGCATGCTGCTTGGGAAGATAAAATGTAAATGAGATGGGATTTTTTTTTAGAAAACTATTTTCTGTTAAAAGGTTCAATTATTTATACCAGATAATGTTTTCATTCTAACAATTATGCAGGGCATTACATAGGATGGAACAATTACATAATAATATTTTTTTTAATACGTTATCTATCATTCAGCATTGCAGTAGTAAATGAGACACCATACTGTCATTATGCAACTTTTCTGTAATATGATATACCCATGTTATCGCAATCTATTTCAATGTTGCCAACGAAAGCTCGTGTTTCAAGGTAAAAAGTTGCAAATTCAGGTTTTCTTGCAATTTAAAGTCGTAAGGTTTGATAAGATGGCTATTCGGGAGCAAAATATCAATGTCGAGAGACTTGGATGGTTATATATAAGCAAAGGATCATTGTTAAAAGATTTGTATGGCTATACAAGAGTAAAGGTTATACTGAGAGACATGGTTCTCCCAAAACTTTGAGCTTAATAGTCGTTTACAAACATAGAAATATGGGAGGATTCTAACAATCTGCATTCTCGGTATGCAGAAATTAAGCTTGTAAGAAATACAAAAAAAACTGTAAATTTTGCAAATGCCGGGCATAAGAGAGTCGTTTCCAGCTAAATCTGTTCTTTATTTATTACTGGGCAGCCGGTCTATATGTTGACAAAATCATCTATAGGTACAAAGAAATCTATTCAAATGATGATTTTTTATTATTTGAATAAAAAGAAACATTAATATCTCGTTTCACTTCTGTGAAAATCGTATATTTTATCTTTATTAGTTTTCGAATCATTATTTTTTTTTTTTAAAATTTGTCCAAACTTTTAAATCTCTCTATATATGACATTTACGCTGAATTCAAGCTTGAGAGGTCTAATAGAAAAGAATACCGAATTTCTGTACAGGGTATCTTTGTACAAGGGTCAGTTGTACAAGGATCATTATACAAGGGGGTCTTTTGTGCAAGGGTTAATGTACAAGGATTATTATACAAAGTCTTTGTGTAATGGTCAATGTATAAATTAGTGTGGTATCAGAGGCCAATGTTGATTAACCTAAATGATAGTATAAGTAATCAGAAAGCTTTTGCGAATTCATTAACTGGTCGATAGTTATTAATAGAATAAAAAATACCACGTTGAAAAAAAATATATTTAACTTAAACTTCCGTAATGATGGTTGAATATATTAAAAAAAGGATATGGACGCAATAATATGAACAATAACACACATTTATATTGTATAAAACTAAATGTAGATACTTTAATGAATAGAATAACACGATATCTATTTCAGTATACGGTATAAATAGAGATGGAGTCCCAAACTTCACATCCAATAATTGAATATTTTCTGGCAGGGTGGTGGTGAAACTCAAAAAAGATCGTTTACACCGAGGATGAGTATGATAAATCTGTACAATGTACAAGGTCTTCATACAAATTGAGGTGATATGTTGATTAACCTTATTACCAATGCTGATTTACCTAAATTGATATCAATGCTGATTAACCCTAATAGATACCATTGTTGATTAACCTAATTGATAATTTTATTAGCAAAGATAATCAAAAAACTTCGCGAATTCATTAGCCGGTCGATACAAAAGATAACGGACAACATGGTAAAAAAAAAATATTGAAAACTTCATAATGATGGTTGAATAAATTATAAAAGGATATGGATACAATAATATGAAAAATAACATACTATCTATATATATATTGTACCAAACTAAAGTAATGTAGATACATTAATAAATAGAATAACACGATATCTATTTCAATATTTGATACGATATGAATGGAGTCAAAACTTCACATCCATCACTATCTTTATTATTTTTCGAAACATTATTTTTAAAACGTGTCCTAACATTTGAATCACCCTGTATATGACCCACCCTTTTTCTTATGTACAAAGATCATTATGCAAGGGGTCTTTGTACAAGGGTGAATGTACAAGGATCATTATACATGGTGTCTTTGTACAAGGGTAAATGTACAAGGATCATTATATATGGGGTCTTTGTATAAGGTCAACATGCAAGAATCATTACAAGGTCTTTGTACAAGGATCATTATAAGAGGGGGCAAGGTTAGAGAGTTGGGGTGCTAAAGTTCTTTATGCAAGTGGTCTTTGTGCTAAGGTCATTGTACAAATTTGTGATGGTATCAGAGGCCAATGCTGTTTAACCTAAATGTTAGTCTTATTGTAAAGTAATCCAATGGTTTGGCGACAATTCATTAACTGGTCGACGATATTTTATACACCCGTGTTGTCCTTCATAAAAAGATAAAAAGGATAACACGGTAAAGAAAAAAATTATTAGACTCAACTTCATAATGAAGGTTGAATAAATTTATTACAAGGATATGTATACAATAATGCGAAAAATGACATATATATATATATATATATATATATATATATATATATATATTGTATCAAACTAAAGTAAAAAGTAGATACATTAATGAACAGAATAGCACGATATCTATTTCAATGGAGTCCCAAACTTCACATCCAATAGTGAACTCAGAATATTTTCAGGCAGAGATTGGTGGGGAAACTTAAAAACAGATTTTTTGACATCCTTCCTTTCCCAGAAGAAGAAAAAAATCCCCTTTCGATAAAGGGATTAGAAGTAGGGTAATTCGTGGATGCATCCATCAATCGGATGATATCCGCAATTACATCAGAAAAAGCACACTTCCGCAATTTGTCATCGGATATAATCAGTCCTCGGCATCCCCGTGCGGATATAATCAATCTCAAAAATCTGCTTTTTTTTTTTATTCATACCTCAAACTCGCTGTTTTTTTTACTCGGATGAATGTCTGCATTTTTCATTGAGATTTATGTTGAAAAGAGATAATTAATTTTTTTCTCTCTCCTTCTCTCCCTTTTGAATTGCAGTTTTTAAAAGTAATTTCGTTTATTTATTTTTTCTTCTTCTTCGTTTAATGTTATCATGAGTTCCAAAGTGTGTGCCTTTATGGTCATGGTTAATAGTTAATTGTGGTGGCCATTTAACAGGTGGAAGCGTTCGTTAATAGTTTAAGGATTCATTTTTGCAAGTCTTCTTTTTCTTTATGGAGATAATTATAATTAAGAAAATTAAAAGTATGAATAGGGGAAAACTTTTTACCTTTGTTGTTCTTTATTTTCTTGCGCTGTCAAAACGTTGATGAACATAAATGTAAAATAATGTGACAAGTTTTTAAACTTTCATGTGTAATGTATCAGTGAGCAAACTATTAATTTAATTTTTGCACTTGAGTTTATTTTCAAAGCATCCTGTAAATTTTTAAAATTTAACAAATTTTAATTTTAATTTAAATTTTTAATTTTAATTTTTTTTTTTATTTTTATCAAATTAAAAATTTTTTTTTTTAATATTTTTCAAATTTTAATTAATTTTTATTTTTCAGTATTGCTGTTATTTATAATATATTATTTTAAAAGTTTTTATGAAGCAATAAATAAAATAAGAAAATAAAATCATGCTCCTAATCAAGTAAAATATTTAAAATGTCCTGGAAATTTGTTTGTCTGAAATAAATTTTTTTATTAAATTATTCAATTAAAATTGCATTATTGTTATTATTACTTTACAAAATTTAATAAAATTAGACATTTTTAATTGTTAACAACAGATTGTTCAAAAATATTTTACTTTAAAATCAGGCAAAAAGTGGTACCGATTTGGCTATCAAAAAATTATTCATTTTTTTTCTCAAAATCGATAAATTTATGCTTAGAAAATTTGGATTAAAAATTTAAATAACTTTAATAAAATGCACTCTTTTGCGAAATAAATATATAGAAACTAACTTCAGAAGACAGCCATGAATTACTTTGCGGCTTTACTTGTATTTCATTCATTATTAGATACTATAATTAGTATTATTGAGGAAGTGATTGTGGTAAAGAATGATGAAAAGATCAAATTAAGTTTTCAACAAATGAAAATGTTTAAATGAATGAGGTAGATAATATTGATGGACACCCCAAGACTGTTTTATAATTATTTTACGTAATATAAGCAATTTTCCAATAATGCATTACTTTCATTTAACTAAGAACTAAACGATGAACAATATTTCTTGTTAGTCTGCACTGTCTTTCGTCAAAATAAATAAATTCAAATGGTTTTCAATTGTGAGCATGCAACATACAGCTGCCATGGGAGAAACACCGGATTCTGAGGTTAGATTTTGGTGGTCGTTTACTGGAGGCTATTAATTGAAAAATACAATACAATTAGAGCAATAAAAAATCGGGATGCAATATAATAAGAAGAGAAAAGACTTTAAAAAAAAGTTACCCAATAAAATACGAAGTACAAACAGTCGTTTAATTGCACGGAGCACCGCTAGTGAAGGAATTTTTGAAATTTTTATCTTTAGTACACATTTTGAGTTAGGTAGATCATATCACAAAATAATGAAGTTTCTCACATAAAATGTATCATTATTATTTTTAAATTTTTATAAGTAAAATAAAATTAAAAATGGCTAAAAGGTGTTACTGTTACAAAACCACAGATCAAATCCAATATTTTAAATTTCGTTTGTATTTGTTTGTACTAGCATTTTACAGTGAATATGAACTTCACCGTGATTACATATCTTTTATTATTTATTTATTATTTTGTGCTGAGTTTTAAATACTGTCGACACAAGTTTATTTGAGTGCGGCATGTAATTCCAAGTTTAACCATGTTATGAAATAAAAATATTTAAAAGTAGCTATAAATAATTTATTTCAGAGGGAGTCTATTCTATAAATATTATGAAAAGCTTGTAAATACAAAGTTTGTAGCATTAGTTAAAATTACTTGTGTTATGGTGTTCACATAGAGAACAAAGAACACTAAGGGTCACATTCTGAGAGAAAAGCTAAAAACAACTTTTATGATTATCATTACTTTTTAAAAATGTTGTAAATATTATATATTAAAATGCCATTAAGATTGCTTTCAGGATTCATAGTCTTATTTATTAAAAGAAATATAGTTTGTTTTCATACAAAGCTGTAAATATTTTCACTGAGCCTTTGTTTTGAAAAGTTAAAATTTGCTCGACAAACTTTTTTTTTTTACAACTTCCTACTATTTGACAAGCTTTTTAATATGAAATGACTTGAATTTAAAATATTTAGCCTTTTTGCAAGTGTTTTGATTAAATATATTCAAAACCTTCGAATTTCACATAAAATATCACGGCTTTAACTTATTCTTTATACAATTTATTCTTTAAAATATGGATAAACATTGCAAAAATGTGATATTATTGGTAAAATTTTATAATTAAAAAATAAATAAAAACCTGAATAGTTTTCCTTTGCAAGTATTTTTATGCTGGGAATATCCTTATGTAGGTAATATACTGTTTTCAAATTTATATCTCAATTATTTATACATTTTTGTATGCTTAAAGTTTGTCCACACAAACTTTTTTTTTTACAAATTTACAAAAAAATTTTAGTTTAAAAACTAAAATAAAATAATTTATGAATTTGGTTAATTTCATGTTCTATTCCTTTCATACATTTAAAAAAACTTTTACATGAGTTTCAAAGCATTTAGAACAGAAATATTTTTATTGTGATGTTTTGAATGAATACAAAATGCATAAAAATTCAAATAAAAATAATTAAAACCAACTTTTTAAATATAAATAAAAACAAATGTACATACATAAAAATGTTATTGAGCTTTAAATTCTCCTTTTTATTAATATAAACACTTATTTATTTGTTTTGTTTTCTTAAATAACTTCCAAACTTAAAAGTACCATTTATCAATTTTTTTCGACAATATTCAAATCACTCAAATTTATAACTCCAAATTCTTTGTTTTTCAAATAACAAAAGTTTTAAAATAAAATATCCTTGATTTTCAACTTGCAACTATTATAATACCTTTTATAAAATTTTAATGTTATCATTATATCAAATAATTGCAGAGTTTACTTCATTTTCACACTTTTCAAAAATCCTTGAAAATTCATTATCTTTCTTTAAAATTATTATATTGTCTATATTATATTATCTTGTAGATCATTTCATTTTAGAATTCTTAATCAAAATACAACACATGTTGACAAAATTTAAGCATAGAAAAGTTCAATGTTTTGATTCACAACTTTTCATTCAATTCATATTTTATTCCAATTCAAATTCAAACTTACTGAAAATAAAAGAAAATATTGATAATCAAATCAATTAATACTTACATACATTTGATTTATTTCTCCTTTATAGAAATAATATAAATTTCATTCAATATAATTTTCTACAAAATTTTAAAGTAGTACATAAAACAATAAAATTCAGAACATGAGAATTTTACGGTTATGTAGTACAGGCATCGATACACGGCGCCATCCTTTATTGTGGTATATCTTTTTCGTCTGTGGTGGAAACAAACTTTTTACTCTAACGATGAAATGTGCAAATAAGAATTCTGCAATTAATTATCGAAATAGTAATGTAATAGTCGTTATATTGTTCGAAAAATGAAGCTACGAATTCCTCTAATTGCAGTATTGCAACCCTAAAGAAATTGGCGAAAATTCAGGTTGCAAGATTGACGCCTTCCTCAATGGTAGATTTTAAACGATTTTCCAATTAAATACGAAAAAAATCTGAATAAAAAAACTATCCTATCTTTCAAGTTGGAACAAAAGTTAAAATCGGATGGTTAGTTTCAGAGTTCATCGCGAACAAACATCGTGACACGGGAATTTCAGCCATCTTTATTTTCTTAGAACAATAATAAAGTTGCCAAGTTTGCTTAACTAAACATTAATAACACATTGTTGCCACTACATTGGTTTGGCAAAGAAATTTTAAAAATATTTAGGTGGGCCACCCCTTATCACTTAGGGTTTAAAAATAGAGCCATGACCGATTCGCAGACCTACCAAATATGCACAAAATTTTCATAAGAATCGGTCAGCCGTTTCGGAGGAGTTGGCAACAAACACTGTGACACGAGAATTTTATATATAGATAGATAAAAAAAAAGCACCCTTAAAAAAATTGACCGCATGCAGGTTTTCTTCTTACCAAGTCTGCAAATGATTAAATTTCCATAGGCAATGAGAGTGTTGACTTCCGTCACAACGCTTTTCTACACACAGTAGCTCGGTGCAAAATGGATAATAATTGGGATTGGCTTTATATTTTCTTATTTATCAGAGACAATTAATAATTACCAAAAATGTGGCAACTGCCCTTATGTCGAACTGACTCTTAAAGTCTAGTCTTTGAATATCCAGCTGTTGCAGCTGCTGCCACACATTGTCTGGACCATCCCTGAAGAGGATTTATACTCCCGACCTTGTCATCAACATAGCCAACTTTATTCAGGAGCACCAAGATATATTAATTTTCTTGTACTTATCAGAAGATACGACAACAATATCAATATCAATATTGCAGTTCCTAGGAAATGCACCCAAGAATGATGTATGACATTATCGAAGATTTAAAAAGTTGTTTGGGTGCTTCAACGTGATCCTATACCAGGACGCGTATAGTTGGTTGATCATACCAAGCACCAAGCAAAAAGGCACTGTAACGTCTCGGCCCACACTACAGCTATAACAGTTTCAAGGAAGAGAGCCTGTTCTGTTCTACATTATAACTAATTAACAGACAGCTATAATGTAAAACAGAATTTGGGAATTTTATGTGAAGCTGAATTAGTTTGATTAATAAAAAGATTTTTTAGTAACATTTATAATTTATTATAATTAAGTACTTATAGTTTAATTACAGTTTTTTAATGAAATTTAGACCTGATATGAGATGTTGTAAATATCGTTAAAAATTTATGCACAAAGCTAACATTGAGATTGCTTTTCTATAAAAAGAATATATTATAATTGAAAGTGAAATACAATTATTATAAATATTTTTAATGCAAATACATCCCTGCATACTACAGCCTACATCATTTTTACAAAAATGGTTTACTAATTAAATATTTTCTATTCAAGACATAAATGAATGCATTACCACTAATTAAAGTTTTTTCAAAACATTTCACAGTATTTGTTAGATGATGAAACCTAAGAATTTTTTTCGAGTTTCAAATTAGACTGATTTAATTTTATTAACTAGAGTGGTTTACTCGTGTTCTCATTAAAAAATTCAAACTTTTAAATTTTGATTTCTATTTATCAAAAGAAAAATATTAGATTCTTCAATTAAGTTTTTTGAGTATTCACTGAAATTTAGAGTTTGAATGTCATAATTAATAAAAAATGCAATACAAAATTTATTTCATTAATTATTTTCTTCACTTTTATGAACAAGTTAATTCCCTTTTCATATATTTCTTTTTACATTACTGAAATTCCAAAAAAGGAAATTAAATATTTTTTAAAAATATTAACGTTAATTAACGTTTTTCTTAAAATAATAAAAATTAACTTTTTACGTTTAAAATAATTAAATTGAAAAATAAATTAAATTAAAACAAAGTTAAAATTTTAATTAAAATAAGTTTTTTGTTTTTAAATTAAAGATTTTAGTTTTCTTTCTAGTATAGTACACTTTATGCTTTATCGCATTTCTATTTATAAACCTAATTAATATAATTAAATTATATTCAGGCTATACTTGGCTACAAAAATAATAATTACACTATAAAAGAAGTTTGTTAAGTTAGTTATTAATAAGAGACTTCTGTAATGAAATAGATACGTTTTTAAGAAATTTTAAAAGGAAAATTTAATTTTTATTTTCTTATTTGCTTCTTAATATTTTTTTCATTATTTGTTATCATATTTTGTTAATTAATTATTATTAAATTAAATTTTATTTTATTATTATTTTTAATCATAATTTTTTATCATATGTTTTTTATTATTATATTTTTTTTATCATATTTTTTTATTTTATTATTATTATTTTTTTATCATTTTTTTATTTTATTATAATTATTTTTTTTAATTTTATTTTATCATATTTTTTTTTCACCAAGTAATTAGCTGAACTAGAAAAATTTCTTATAAAATTTTCTTATCTTTCTAGGTCAAAAAAACCGTTAAGTTAACCTCGAGGGTATGCTACAGGTCGTGATATACAGTCAATTCACATATTCCAATACTTTTCCTTAATTTTATTTGGCTACTTCAATAAATGACGATATGTATATACATAATATTAAAATATAGACATATAACTCCAGTATACAACGGACGACTAACAAGGAAATATGCAGAAAAGAAGTACGGTTACAGTTTAAGTGGCAACATTTCTAAAGAGTTGTGCCATTGTCAAATTATTTCTCTACGCATTATTGTAGATACATAAATGGAACTTAAGTTCCCAGCGAATATCTGCATAATAATGTCTTTTGCATGAAGAAACCGATCGTTTCAGCTCCAAATGTATTCATGTCAGCCATTGTAATTCTCTGACATGACATGAAAGCAGCCGAAACACAAAATGAATGACTTTCCTTGTATAGTGTGAACAAAATGTGACCATTGAATAAACGTTTGGCAAGTTTTGTCATTCAGAATTTCTCTGTTAAGTTTCAGTTTTGTTCAAGCCTTTTTTAAATTAGAGTTGTGTTACTATTTTAAACTAATTAATATAATATTTTTCTGATTATAGATAGAGAGGGTGATTTTGGAAAAGGCGTTGCATTACAATCAGGAAATTGCAAAAATGTTTGAAGAAAAGGATATCATACATTATATAAATTCAAAGAAAATTCGATGGGTAGGACACATAGAAAGAATGAACGTCAGTAGAGGCACAAAGAAGATTTTCAAAGAAAAGGGTCAGAGTCAAATAAAAAGGGAAAGAAAATAAAGAGATGTATTGACAGAAGTGGCAAAGAATCTGAAGAAACTAAACATCACAAATTGGAAAGCCAAAGCTCGAGGCAGACAACTTCGGAGCCATATTGTTAGAGAAGCCATGTAATCTCACTAAAGAACTAACTGTAGTTAGTAAACTGTGAAGCTAACTGTTGTAATCATAAAGTCAACTGTAGATAGTTAGTTTTTCAACATGGAGCTAATTTGCGTAATGCAGCTTATTATTGTTAATTTCTTTAAATATTCCTTGTTAACATCAACATCAATCTTCGTTCTCAACTCATTTAATGACCCTGAAAATGAATATCTTTAAATGAACGTAAACTTAATGGAGGGAACTTATATATATATATATATATATAAGACACTATACATCACAGTTAAAATACTACCGATTTGACTTGTTGCTAACTTAAGAAATAGTTCACAATCCTTTTCTTTTTAGAGGTTTAACTGAAAAAACAACATGGCAGAAATAAGTCAAAAACGAACACGGCTTTTAAATCTTTCCTAATAAAATTGAAAGGAAGAAGTCTCGCTTTTGCAGTTCCAGGAAAAAAGATTCCTGTATCACCGGACATTGGTTTTTAGGAGTCTCGAGGGTCACTCCGCAGTTTCTCCGGTACACCATTTTTTCCTGGAGTGATGTCGGGCATTAAATTCAACTCACGATATTCATCGCTGCATTTCCAGACAACATTACAGCAGCTATAAACAAAATACCGAAAGATCCAAGATGTGAACCTTTTTTTCTTTTTTTCTTATCCTTTTTCTTCTTCTTCTTCTTTGCTTAGTTTGTTGGCGCTCTGGACCTTGAAGTGGAAAATTCATGGCGGCATCTGAAGTGAAGTGAAGTGCGCCGAGCCTCATGAAAGAAGAATTGCGTGCGATAAGCCACAAACACTCTGGAAGAAGAGCAGAAGAAAAAAAAAATAAAAATAAAAAAGCTTTTCCTTAATCCTGTTTTTTTTCCTTCCCTTATGCGTGTTTGGAAAGGTAGAAAACACAGGACACGTATTCCTTGGACAAACGAAAATGCAATTCATCCGTATTTGCTGATGTAGGTTTGGACAATTCGGTTTTTTACCTCCGTCCCTTGCGTCAGAAGACTCTGTGGAAAACACAGTTCCAAATACGTGGGAATCCTGACAATTCAAACTTTCACAACCGGATATATATTTTGTCAACCTACTTGGTTGACGGGATTATTTAGCAGAAATTATGTCCTTGTGATTATTTATATAATTAACTGTGAAATATTAAAATATGCACTGGAAATAATTCAAGCAAATATATGACATATATATAAGTTACAAAGATTTCTTTTCAAATTCTTTTCATTCTTTTGTTGCTTTTCCACAACAGTTCAGAAACTTTTTGCTCTCATTTTTTTTTTTTTTTTGTTTAGATTGTAGCTTTACGGTTTTTTTTATACACTTTAGGCTAATTAGACAGGAACTTACAGTTTAACGTGGATTACAAACCACTAAAAACATCCATGCCATCACCAAGAGTCGAACCTGAAGCCTGTGATATCAAAGTCCATCTTCCAAATCACATCTTCAGGAAAACATAATCATAGAATACAATAGACTTCTATGCAACAACAACCATACTATGCACAATCGCCTGTAACCAAACACCATACATCAACTCATCACGTAGTGCATGTCCCATCTGTAATTAAAAATCGCTGATTTCTCGATGTATTCATGATTATCTGCTGTTATATTTGAGTAAAGAAATGCTTGAGAAAAATGCTATAATATATATATATAATTCATATATATACATAAATGAAACAGATTATTCATCAAGTTAAAAAATATGTCAGATGCGACTTGTTGCTAACTGAAGAAATAGTTTACAATCCTTTTATTTCAGAGTTTTAACTGAAAAAATAACATGACAGAAATAAGTCAAAAAACGAACACGACTTTTAAATCTTTCCTAATAAAGTCGAAAGGAAGAAATCCGGTTCTCAGTTCCAGAAGAAAAAAGATTCCTGTATCACCGGACATTGGTTTTCAACTCACAATATTCATCGCAGCATTTCCAGACAACTTTGCAGCAGCTTTAAACAAGATACCGAAAGATCCAAGATGTGAACTTTTTTATTTTTTTTTTTATCCTTTTTCTTCTTCTTCTTCTTCAGGCATGGTTTTGCTTAGTTTGTTGGCGGCTCCGGACCTTAAAGTGGAAAAATTCATGGCGGCATCTGAAGTGAAGTGAAGGTGGCTGAGCCTCATGAAAGAAGAATTGTGTGCGATAAGACACAAACACTCTGGAAAGAAGACCAGAAGAAAAAAAAATAAGAAATTCTGATAAAACAAAAAATAAAAAGTTCTCTCTCAATCCTGTCCAAAGGTAGAGAACACAGGTCACGTATTCCTTGCACAAACGAAAATGCAATTCATCCGTATTTGCTGATGTAGGTTTGGACATTTCGATTTTTTTTTTTTTATCTCCTTGCGTCGGTAGATTCTGTAGAAAATACAGTTCCAAATACGTTGGAATCTAGACATTTCAAACTTTCAAAACCAGATATATATTTTGTCAACCTACCTGGTTGACAGTGTTACATAGCAGAAATTTTGTGATTAATTATTTAATTAGCTATGTAAAAAAATATGCGCTGGTAATTTTAAGCAAATATAACATACATATAAGTTATATTGTTTTATTTTGTAATTCTGTTGCTTTTTTCTTTTCTTTTCTCAACAGTTTAGAAATATTTGAGCTCATTTTGTATTTTTTTTTTTTGTGTGTTTGATTATCGCTTTATGGT
The DNA here is from genome assembly GCA_021605095.1 of Caerostris extrusa. NCBI lineage: Eukaryota > Metazoa > Arthropoda > Arachnida > Araneae > Araneidae > Caerostris > Caerostris extrusa. Next base: position 15,952 of record BPLR01000470.1, on the reverse strand, counting down.
CTTTTTTAGCATACTTTAGGCCAATTAGATAGGAAATTACAGTTTAACGTGGATTCCAAACCACTAAAAACAACCACGCCATCACCAAGAAGCTCGGGATATCAAAGGCCATCTTCCAAATCACATCTTCAGGAAAAGGAGAAAGATAAATTCTTCGGTGCACCGTCATAGTATACAATCGACTTCTATGCAACAACAACCCTACTATAATCAATCTTCTATAACCAATCAACTCATCACGTAATCCATGTCCCATCTGTAATGAACAATCTTTATTTTCATGACGTCTCATTATCCACGACACTGATCAGCTCTGTGATATTTGAATGATACGTTGTTCTCATTAGTACAAAACATTAATTGCATGTAATATAAATATCCACGATACTTCTTATCTGCTGTCAGATTTGAGTAAAAAATATTTATTTAGATAAATAAAACGGACTATCCATCACAGTTAAAAATTCGCCCGATTCGACTAGTCGATAATTCTAGAAATAGTTTAAGGCCATTTTATTTTTGGAGTTTTAACAGAAAAAAAAAAAAAAAACATCAGTAATAAGTAAAAAATGAAAACACAAATTTTAAATCTTTCCTAATAAAACAGAAAAGAAAGAAATCTCGAGTTCGCAGTTCCAGGAAAAAAGATTCCTGTATCACCGGACATTAGTTTTTAGGGCTCTCGAGGGTCACTCCGCCTTTTCTCCGGTACGCCATTTTTTCCTGGAGTGACGTCGGGCATTAAATTCAACTCACGATATTCATCGCTGCATTTCCAGACAGCTTTACAGCGCGTATAAACAAGATACCGAAAGATCCAAGATGTGAACCTTTTTTCTTTCTTCTTTTCTACAGGCATGGTTTTGCTTAGTTTGTTGGCGGCTCTGGATCTAGAAGTGAAAAATTCATGGCGGCATCTGAAATGAAGTGAAGTGGGCCGAGCCTCATGAAAGAACAATTGCGTGCGATAAGACACAAACACTCTGGAAGAAGACCAGAAGAAAAAAAAAAAATTTGGTCAAATAAAAATAAAAAGTTTCCTCCGTCCTGTTTTTTTTCCCTTCCTTCCCTTGGATACGAAAATACAGGACACGTATTCCTTGGACGAACGAAAATGCACTCCATCTGTATTTGCTGATGTAGGTTTGGACAATTCGTTTTTTCACGTCCATTGCGTCGGTAGATTCTGTGGAAAATACAGTTCCGAATACGTGGAATCTAGACATTTCAAACTTTCAAAACCAGATATATATTTTGTCAACCTATTTGGTTGTCGTTGTTACTTAGCAGAAATAATGTACTTGTGATTATTAATCAATCATCATAGTTACAGCAGCTATAACTATGAAATAATAAAATATTCTCTGGTAATACTTCAAGCAAATTTGACATATATATGTAATTTACAATGCTTTCTTTTGAAATTCTTTTCCTACATTTATTTATTTCCTCAAGAGTTTAGAAATGCTTGCTCCTTTTTCTGTTTTTTTTTATTGTCGCTTTATGGTCAGTTTTTTGCACATTTTAGGCTAATTAGACTTGGACCTGCAGTTTACCGTGGATTCCGAAGCACTAACAAACATCCATGCCACATACAGGAATAACAAATTCAAACCTGAAGCCTGCGATACCAATGGCTAGAGCGCTAGCCAATTGACCCCTCAGGTCCCTTTCTTTCTTCATGGAGTGGACACTTTCTCAGCACATTGTCTATAACCAATCACCAGGCAGCAATACAAAACATAGTCCATGTCCCCATCTGTAATTAACAATTTCAGGATGTCTTATTATCCAGGACACTGATTATCTGTTGTCATATGTGAGTGACAGGTTATTCTCTTTGGTGCAAAATGCTAATTCATGAAATATAAATGCCGAAGATACTGCTTTATATATATATATATATATATATAACATAAATAAAATAGACTATCCTTCAAAGTTAAAAATTCGCCCGATTCGACTTGTTGCTGAGTTAAGAAATAGTTTACGGCCATTTTATTTTGAGTTTTAACCGAAAAACAGAACAGAAACAGAAATAACAAAAACGAGACAGAACAGAAATGAGTCAAAAACGTAAACACGACTTTTAAATCTTTCCTAATAAAATCGAAAAGGAAGAAATCTTCCTGTATCACCGGACAGAAAAAGTTTCCCTTGTAGCACCGGACATTGGTTTTCAGGGCTCTCGAGGGTCACTCCCACGTTACTCCGGTACACCATTTTTTCCTGGAGTGATGTCGGGCATTAAATTCAACTCACGATATTCATCACTGCATTTCCAGACAACTTTACAGCAGCTATAAACAAGATACCGAAAGATCCAAGATGTGAACCTTTCTTTGCTTTTTTTCTTCTTTTTTTTTTTCTTCTTCTTCTTCTTTGCTTAGTTTTTTGGCGGCTCTGGACCTTGAAGTGGAAAAATTCATGGCGGCACCTGATGTGAAGTGAAGTGGGCTGAGCCTCATGAAAGAAGAATCGCGTGCGATAAGACACAAACGCCCTGGAAGAAACCAGTTGAAGAAAAAAAGAAATTTTGATAAAATAAAAATAAAAAGTTCTCTCTCAATCCTGTTTTTTTTTTTTTTCTTCCTTCCCTTATGCTTGTTTGGAAAGTTAGAAAACACAGGACACGTATTCCTTGACAAACGAAAATGCAATTCATCCGTATTTGCTGATGTAGATTTGGACAATCGGTTTTTTTTTTCTCGCCGTCCCTTGCGTCGGTAGATTCTGTGGAAAATGCAGTTCCAAATACTTGAGAATCTAGATATTTCAAACTTTCAAAACAAACAAACAAACTTTTTTATATTTTGTCAACCTTTATTTGATAACCCCTTCAACTTGGTTGACGGGGGTTATCTAGCAGAAATTATTTCCTTGTGATTATTTATATAATTTACTATGAAATAATAAAATATGCCCTAGTAATACTTCTAGAAAATGGGACATATATATAAGTTACAAAGTTTTGTTTTGAAATTCTTTTCCTTTTTTTTTTTTATTTTTTTTTTTTTTTTTTTTTCCTACAAGAGTTGAGAAATGTTTGCTGTCATTATCGCTTTACGATTTTTTTTCACTCTTTAAGCCAGGACTTACAGACATGCGGGTAGACGTTTACTTAGCATGACTACCTGGTGTGAGCTTTCCAAGTTTTCTTCCTTATGACATACAAATGCCGGCAATTATATATAAAAATCCTCCTGGAAGGCACTGTATTCCCCATCACCCTTTCAATGAGCTACTCGTGGTAAATACGATGCCCACCTACGTATCACTATCAGCTTTATAATTCGCGTGGGTCTAATACATAGCATGGAATGGTTGTAGTCACTGCTTTCAGGCTTTACTGCTTCCGAAAGGAGGAGACTCGATATCAATTCTGACAGTTTCGCATTGATAGCCTGGTTGCCTAGTGGGAGGTTTCTGGGTTTTCTTCTATATGCAAATGCGGAGTAAGTCCTCCCGAAAGTCACTGTACACTGTACATGATGCCCACTGATGTACCACCCTCAACTCTTTAAATGGTAAGGGACTACATAGCCCTCGGCACGAAGAAAAAAAAACGAAATGCCCGACTGCTGTCAATGCGAGTTGTTCGTCTTAGTCTCTGTGTCAGTCACTGAAAACTGTGACTGAATTGTGTGGGGGAGAGGAGGGGAGGGGAATTTGAATCTGAGTTACCGCTAATTTTAAGTTGAGATTATTTCGAATAATTTCTTTTTCTTTTTAACTTTTCCCGCAAGGATGTTCAGCCAGTTCAATTTCAGAAATTAAGTTTCTTCTTCATTGGCGCAATAGGCCTATGGTGGCCTGATTTCGAGACAGGAGGTTTTCTTTTTTACAGGATAGAGTTTTCAGCGCTACGTCCAACACTCTAAAATCATATTAGACAGGAAACAACGGTTTAAAGTGGATTCCGAACTACTACAAACATCAATGGCACTGCTGGGTCTCGAATCCGAAACTTCAGGCACCTAGAGTTAATCACTTGGCCATCTTGGCCCCAGAGATGAATTTGACTGAATGAAATGATGGTGATTGTTTTTCGCTGACATTTTGAGTCCAACTGTTTTGTATTTATTTCACTGCTTATTTAGATTGTTTTTCGTTTGTTAAAAATTATCTTAGAAAATAGGGAATTTTCATTAAAAAATACATGCAACAAAAAAAATTGACAGACGCAGTTATTTATTAACTATTAATAACTTAAATATATAAATACTTGTTCAAATCAAGGCTTTTGCTTAATAATTTATGCAGTCAAAATAAATGTTGAAAGATATTCTAGAAAATGTTTAAAATGTTATATATATATATATATATATATATATATATGTGTGTGTGTGTGTGTGTTTGTATTATGTATTAAGCAGTATGTAATATTTTATATTTAATGTGTGATGTGTGTGATAAATTAGTTCCCTCGTTATATTTCAGGCTAAGAAAATGTATAATTACGATGTTGCTTTTCTAAATTAATGCGGTATTTTTATCTCACCATAATAAGGCATTTACCATCTTTGCAACAGATGAGTTATTTTATCTCGAAAACCAGCGAAAAAGATATTAGTTACGTTTTTATTTCACGCGAGTAAAGAAACTTTTACCAAAATTTTCATGATGATACGTAGACACGCATAAAAACACTCAGCTACATTTTACACCATATTTTTCTTAGATTTCAAGAGATAGTATTTGGGATTTTTATATAAGTATTATTTATTCAAAATTAAAATGAACAAAAACATTGTTTATAAAACTGCTAACACAGTATTTTAATATTTGAAAGAAAGATGTAACATTGATTACAATTTCTAAACTGCTTAATTTCCGAGAGACTAGATCTGCGGAGCTTCGTGCTACAGGTTTCAGGTTCGAGTCCACGCATGTTTGTTGTGGTTAGGAATACATTATAAATCGTAGCACCTAGCCTAATAGGACTGTTGGACGTAGGGCGGACAACCCTACTTCGTAAAAAAGGAAACATCTCCTATCTCGAAATCTTTAAGTAAGCAGATGGCTTTGGCCCACCATAGAGCTATTGCGACAATGAAGAAGAGGAAACTTAAATGTCCCTGCATTAGAAAAATGTCATGATTCTCTGTTAGAGATTATAGCTGTCTAACAAACAGCTATAATCTAGAACAGAATTTTGAATTTTGCGAAGCTGAAATCATTTTATTAATAAATTTTTTCCACTTCCAAAATTGGTTTCCAATTTAATTTTGAAATATAAGTCGTAGGTTCCGGTCTAATATGACTGTAGAGCATTGCGCGTAGGGGTAATAACCGTACCCCGTAAAAATTCAGCGTCAGGCTACTACCTTCTTCACACTTCTGCCTTAATCATCCAAGTCAGACTTCCACCTTCGGGTGCTAAATCACAACAAAAGCTGCCCATGCCTTTCCTTCCTTCCATGAACCACATGGGTTCTTGGACTTGTTCTAGATGTAGATATCTACCAAGTGGGATAACAAATAACAACAACAACAGATATTCTTATTAATATGAGGCAAAATATAATGACTTATATGCAACTAATTGTCTAAGCAATATTATACAATATATATTAACTATTTTTTATTTTATATATAACTATATGCAAATGCGGTGTAGTTTCCCTAAATATCCTCCCGGATCCACTACCCTCCTTTTTCAGCGTCCCAGAGTCAAGTTAGACTTCTACCTACGGGTGTTCTATCACAACAGATGCTGCCCATCCCTTTCCCTCCTTCCATGAGACCACATGGGTTCTGGGACTTGGTCTATATGTTGCTATCTATCAAGTGGGATAAGAAACAGCAACATTTCATGTCATAAAACTTAAAATTTATATTGAATGATGAGTTTATTAATTTAATAAAAGAAGCCCTTAACGGAGTTTTTGAGTATTTTAAATATTATTATAATAACTTCTTTTTAATTATGTTATACGAAAAATTATTGAAATATATCGTAATGTTATTAATTATATAACAATAAAAAGTAAGCTAAAAAAATTGGGAACATTAAATTATTATACTTGTTTTTCATAATATTCCATAAATTAATTTAAATTTTAATTACTTTTAAAGTTGATGAATATTAATTTCGAGATTAAAATTTATAATTGTGGGCTTTCTCAAATTAAAAATATTTAAGAACATAAATTTAATTTTTGATTGATCCTCCAAAATTTAAAAAGGCGGTTTTATGTAAGAAAGTAATTTTTATTTTTATTAAAGATTAAGGAATTTTTGCATAATTCATTATTTTGTTTAATTATATTATTAAAATGATAAGAAACGCTTCTTTAAAGTATAAGTTTTCCCACTTTGAAAATTATCAGAAACTTTTTATACTACGAATTTGCATTTTAAAATACATTAAGATAGGCAAGTATTAAGAAAATGAGTAGCATATGTTTGCAAACTGAAATTTATTAACTAAACATTTCAAGTTAAGATAAAAAGATTACATATGAAAGATTTCGTATCTATATTGATATTTAAAGTACATATTATCTAATATGATCGTATAGCGTCGTGACTCGCGTCCGTAACATATCTTCAAACTATACGTGCCACCTGGGTAATGCTAAATGAGTGATGTCAGTGCAGCCCTTGCTTATGACAGAAAGATTAACTATCTCTGTATTGCCAGCTGCATTAGAGCAACATTATATTTTGTTTACTTAAATTTATTTATTAAAATTGATTTTTTCCAATTCTAGGCATTTTGATCGAAGTCATTTGTAACTAAAATGAGTTTGTCAGCAATTATCGGTTTCAAACATGTTTTCGTGTCTATTTAGGGTGGGGAAACGATAAATCTGTGCCGAAATATCCTTCCGTTGGACTCGGGCTGAGTGGAGGAAGATGGGAATAGCACAGATGCCATTCTTGTGGGGTGTTTCTTCAAAATTGTGGCGATACAACTTCACCCACTTCCTTTCCAAATTTGTAAAAGGACACCTCAGCTACATGTGATCTGGTGTGGTGTAGTAGTAGCAGTAGTTCATAAACACAACGAGCTATTGACTAAATTACTCCAGCTTTTAAATCGTAAAAATATTTTAATTTTTAGTATATAATTTAATCTTTTCAACTTTTTTCAACTTTTTTTTTCCCTTGTTACTATTATTAACGTTTAATACTCGTATGCTGCCTATCTGTCTATCTAGCCGTAAATATCTTTAAGATAAATAGCCCATGAAAGCAATAATAATAATTGTTTCTAAATAATAATGTCCGAAATAATAATAATTTTTAATAATTTTCGATTTGAATTATTGTAATACAACAGCCACCCCTTCTAAAGGCATGGCTGTTGTTTTGCAGTGGATCCCATTTCATGTAGGAATAGCTGAAAATGAATGGGCTGATAGATTACCTAAAAAGGAAACTGAAATTTCACAGTCAAATAATGGTAAAGTACCATTTTCGTCAATTAAGAGAATTATCAGAATCGCTATGGGGGGAAATTATGGCATCAAATTATTAGAAGAAACTAAGAAAAAGAAGTGGAGGGACTCGATTTGTAAATAATCAGACTCTCCTAGATCCATCACAGTAGCTGCTTTCCGCCTGGAGATAGGATATTATTGTCTTACTAAACATCTACACAACATTGGTATATGTAACAGTCCTTCGTGCAACCAGAACTCTGAGATGGACAGATATATTTTGCTATGTTCGTCATTGAATGAAGAAAGCAGATACAGCAGATATTGGTAGGCTAGGGAGATAATGCATTTGGCTCCCAGCGACTATTTTTCTTTTTGTCTTTATGTAGTCACAGTTTAATGTAATTATTTTAATTGTTATGAATTAACTGCTTTATTGTTTTGTATTCCATCTTTATGCTCTAATCTCATCATCTGTGATGTATGGGGGCCAATGATGTAAAATCAAGTGATTTTGTAATAAAAAAAAAATGTTGCTTCTTATTATTATTAAATAAGAATTTAAAATCTCTCAACTGACTCTTAAAAATGTACATTTAAAATGCTTGTATATATATATATGTAGTAGAATGCAAAAAAAAGAAGCAAACGCAAATGTATTCATTATGGACTTATGTTGTTGAAAAGCTACATTGTATTTTATCAGAGTTTATACCAAATTCGAAATATTATTAAAAGATTTGCTGTAATCCTCCTGCAAGATCTATTCCTATGTTTGCTTCTGAAAAAGGTTCTTTCCTACTTCTTCCTCCCAAAAAGCACAGCGTAGAGTGAGACAACATTTCTTTACCTGCCTATGCAGCAACATGGATATTTCCTCCAGCAGTCCATAATTCTTTATTTCCGCCCCACTTCCCCGAAGAAATCCTCTCTTCCGAGGACATTGCGAAACACAAAGTAATGTCCTCCGTCAACACGGGCGGAGTGATGGGCCATTATCCCGATGTCAAATGCATCATCCATATGGATTAAGCGAGTCGCTCTTCGCATCCTAATCCCGAGCTCTGGGGACATGCCCCTCCAGGCACTTTGGCGGAATCCCTTTAGTGCCAGTGTAATTTTTAATATCCTCCCAGACAACTTTTATAGCCCCGGGATTCGTCAAGTGCGGGGACTGCCTGTGCTACCCTACGGTTGACTTGGCTTCCTTTTTTTTTTTTCATTTGTGTGGGTTACCAATGCTCTGTGTAAGGGATGCATTAAATAAATTTTTCTATGGTACTGAAATTGTAAAAAATGATTTCAGATGAGATTTTAGTGTGTGAATTAACATATTGTTCATTTACATTTGATCGATTTGATTTTGAGGTAATACCTCTCGTCATAGAATTCTTTTTATGTCTATTAATATTGCTTTATAATAAATTATGCTTACTCATTGAAGCACAACCAGCATGATCCTTCATAACAACAAGGCTGTGATATAAAGATTTATTTTACTATTATTTATCATTTTTACTATATTATTATTTATTTTTTTATTTTTTTAAAATATTGTTTGGGGTTTTTATTAGATTAGCTCTTTTTATTATTATGCTGGTGAGTTAATCAGAATATATGCTGTTCCAGACACTTTGGCGGATCCAGGGAATCCCTTTAGTGCCAGAGTAGTTTTTAATATCACTACTTTTATATCACTATGAGTTAACTTTTATAGCCTCGGGATTCGTATAGAGCGAGATTGTCATGTTGCCCTTTGGTTGACTTAGCTTCTTTTTTTTTTTTTTTTTTTTTTTTTTTTACAGTTAGGCGGGCTCCCATCATGCGTTGTGTAAAGGATGTATTTTGTAGAGTTTTCCATGGTGCTCAAACTGTAATAAGAAAATTTTAGATGATATCTTTAGTGTGTGAATTAACATATTATTCATTTACATTTATTCGATTTGATTTTGAGGTAATATATTTCATAAGAAGAAATATATTACCTCAAAATCAAATCGAATAAACTATTACTATTGTTCTGTTATAAATTGTGCTTACTCATTGAAGCACAACCAGTATGCTCCTGGAAAATAATAAGACTGTAATGTATAGGTTGTTTTAAAACATATGTTTTCTTATAGTATTTTAAAATATGTTTCTATAATTTTTATTAGAGTAAATCTTTCTATTATTATGCCGGTGAGCAAAATCAAGATAAAAGACCCCTCTCCAGTCACTTTAGTGGAATCCTATTAGTACCAAAGTAGTTATTAATATCCTTCTCGTCAATTTTTATAGGCGCGGGATTTGTCTAGGGTGAGATTGCCATGTTGTCTTATGGTTGACTTAATTTCTTTATTTCCTTTATGTGGATTCTCATCAGACAGTGTAGAGGATGTATTTTGCACATACATTTCTATAATACTTAAATTTTAATTGTAGGATTTTAGAGGGAGCATTATTGTTTGAATTAGCGCATTGAAGATTTTTTGTTTTACGGAAATATATTTGACCTATGGATCGTATCGTTTCCTCTACCACTGTAAAAATTGTCCTGACTCCTTAAAATAAAACCATTAACCACAATCAGCTACTGTAAGCTGTTAATGTAACGATTTGTTTTTATACATTCGTTTTCTTAAATTACTTAAAATAATTTTTATGACTCTTTTGTACAGGGAGTTTCGTAAACTATTTTGACAAAATGAGAGGAACAACAGCACCCAACAATATCTGCTATCTGCAAGTTTTGCGTTTTCCACTGAGTGTCAGAGAAAAGTAACTTCGAAATGTGTACTTCGAATTTGGCTACGTCGATTTTACACTCCATTCATACTTATGTCACATTACCTTCTCCTGTCTGGAAAATGTAGAACGTTTCAACAAACAATGATTTGCATCATTTCATTGTTAACGCATAAGCAAATTTAAGAATCGTTCGACTGAAAACCAATTTGTCCAAATTGAAATACAAAAATATTGACTGCTATAAAATTGAGATGAAGGATACATTATTTTTATCGATTTTCAGATCGTTATAAAGCGTATTAAATATCTTTGTATCCATTTAATTATTTATAGTTTTGAGTAGTAGCCTTCTTTAAAAAGCTTTGAAAAGGGTACGTTTATTTTTAACGTCTTTGTCTTTTTGTTTGACACTAGAAATGATTTTACCAATTTCGTATTTTTCTTTTTCCTTTTGAGATATGAATGTCTTCATTTCGATTCACAGAAGCAAAATTAAGAGTCATTTAGTGAAGGAAATTATTAAAAAATAAATTAAATTTTAAAAATTTTCTGGCTTTCTTCATATTTGGATCCATACAAAAGGACTGATTTACTACCGTAAAATCGAATAAAACGGAATAAACAGGTTATAAATTGAGTATTTTTAGATTTATTGATACAAGAAGTTGAAATACATCAAGAATAACAAAGCATGGAACATAAGACGACAGATGCTTCAGAAAAAGACAATGTTTATATTCCAACGATAAGCAATGCATAATTTTTCAGCTAATTCCAATTTTTCTTACTAAGGTTGGTAAAATGGGAAGTCCAGATAAACTAATATTGAAGCAAAATATTTTGAAAAAAAGAGGAAGGGTGCTCATTTTGATGAAATGGAAAAAAAAATCAAACATTGCTATTTGAAAAATACAACTATTTTGGATGGATATTAAGATAAAAGTAGCTCATCTAAAAGTGATAGATGGCTTTCAAATGAAAAGAGAGCTCCTATACAACATGATTCTTCTAATCGTTCTTTCTTTGGGTGCAGAATAATTCTACAATTTTTATAATTTCAAAATCTTTCATGGATTTGTTTCCGATCATTTAAACATCTATAAAATTGAATAGGATAGTAATTTTTATATTATCTACATCAGGTAAAAACCCGAACAGACCCGTAATCAATTTTTGTCTAGTTTTTAATCTAACGTATAATCCAAGAAGACTTGGTGGACTACAAGTCGTATTTCTGACCCATTGAACCTGTATAAGAAATCTGGTAAAGTAGGAATCTGAACTATAAACCTGTAGGTTGAAATATCTTCTCGTTTGGTGCAAGAAGGAGAACGTAAACCCCACAGATAAGCATCCCTTGACAATTTCGTCCAATATTTTAGACCGGAATATCAGTTTGTAGGGACGAGAATCTATATATCTTTTCGTGGAATATTCTTTCTCAAGGAGGAGCATCCCTGGAAATGTTATTCCAAAAGTGTAGTGGCAAAATTTGAAAGTAATGTACCAGGTCTTCTGCATTGTCCCCTTATGTTGACATTGTAGTGGCAAATGATTTCAGCTCAAAATACTCTGCATGCATCAATAATAACAATTTATATGTAAATTCAATATATATATATATATATATATATATATTGTCTTTTTATTTTTTTTCATGGGGTTTTTAATATATAGACTAAATCTAGCCTCCAGTTAGAATAGACTGGATTGTTAACCACAACAAGTAGAAACCTGATCGATAGTTGGTTTGTGTTCTGGCTTTCGGTGCAATAAGTTTCTGGTTTGAATCTTGGCGGGGCATGAATGTTTGTGAGTGGTTTCGAATCCACGTTAAACTGTAGGTCCCAGTCTAATTAGCCTAAAGTGAGTAAAATAATGACCGTAGTTCGACACACCAAACCAAACCTTGATTGATTCAAAGTCAATAAAATATGTTCATTTTTTAAAAAAGGAAAATTACTTGAATTTCTATAAAACTGAGAAATTCAAAATAAAGACGATTAAGATTATTAAGATTCTAAAGTGATTTTCGCATGAACTAGTTTAGATAATTGAATTAATTGCTTCTTTTGTTTAAGTATTATTTTATTAGAGGATGAGCGTTGCATACTTTCATTTCTTAATCACAACACTAATCTATATGCTTTATATGTTAAGCATATATATATATAATTCTATGGTTAATATAGTACTTTCCTGTCTGTAATCCCCATCCCTGTATAACTCATACGGCGTAGTCTTCGGAACAGAAATAAAAGATATCATATAAGCCACGAAAGCTTCGAGGATGTTCTTTGATATAATCATGTACCAATCAAGTTATGTTTCTTTATGCCAGGCATAAAAGTAGCAAAATATTTTTTCACTTTTAAAAAGTGTTTTAATTTTTTTTTTTTAATCTTCAGGTTTTCTTAAGAGATGAAAATCTTGACCACAATTTTATTAAATTTGACCTTTTGTAAAACCTTTGCAGTTCTCTTTATAACTTTACAATAGCTTTTTCATCCAATCCGACACAAAGTTTGCCAAATGTTTTTGTTAAAAAAATGAAAATTTAAGTGGTGGTTCTAGAATTTATAAAGTTTCAGAAAATGAAATGTAAATTTAAGTAGTGGATGTAGAATTTAAGAAATTTCAAAAAAATGCAAATTTAAAAATTTAAGTGGTGGATGCAGAATTTATAAAGTTTCGAAAAAATGCTTTTAGATTGCCCACAACGGTCTATAATCTGACCCCTAAAAATTTAACTTTTAAAAATATAGTTCTTCAAATATAAGAAAGTAAGCTGTAGTGTTTAATTTATGTTATGAAGTATTTAAGTATAAACATTTATATATTACTTTGAAACATTATTTATTTGTCATATACCATTTTTATATCACTTAAAAGATGACTGAAATCACAATATAAATGAAATATTATAAAAATTGATAGATTTTGAATTTTAGCACAGAGAACATTTCGTTACATTTTTTGATCAAAAAAGTTGCCTTATAAAAATAGAAGAAATTTGTTTACTATTATCGACAGAAGCCAACAAATAACAGCACAGAATAGTTATAAGTTTTCAAGATAATATTTTGGTCTGTCTTAGTAAAATATTTCGTGTTTTGAGCTCAAAAACGAAAGCGTATTTTCAAAAGTTCGTTTTAAACTGTGTTAAAGAAATCTCAGAACGTAAACCTCATATCCACAGACTTTAAAAACCTGAATTGCATACTATTTTTTGAGGAAATTTCCTTTAGATCTACTTTAAGAAGAAAAGAAATGGAGTGTTGTTTCAGAAAAAAAAAAAAGGAAAAGTTCTTGAGAAACACTTTGATAGATCCAACCTAAGGTAATTTTGAAGGAAAGAAATAATAAAAAAAAAAAAAAAAAAAAGGAAATTTATTTCAAAGTGAAATTCTTTTACCAAGACTTGTGGTTTTTCTTTGAATCTAAGTTCTGAGTTTCTCTTCTTCTAGTAAAAAGATAGAAAAAGAAGGTTTGAAGGAATAGAGAGAGAAAAATAAAACAAGAAAAAGAATCGATATTCAATTCAGAAGAGAAACCATTCGGTGAAAAATTTTGTTATTGTAGAGCCAAAAATAAGTTTCAGTAATAAAATCATATATGCTGCTTCTACAAAGCAATTAACCTTTGACATTTAGTAGAACTAAATAGTAGCAGAATTTTTATATGTATTGATTCATAAAAAGACCTAAATTTTATTTAAAAAAAAAAATCCCATTATATTATATACTACTGTTTTCAAAAAGTAAAACCAATTTTCAATTTAAAATTCCGAGGCTTATGGAATTTCAATTTTTTTCCTTTTTTTTGCTGGAGTTTGCTGGCACTGTCCTTGGCATCTGTGTGAAATTTGACGACAAAAATTCATTAGTGATTGAGTTACGTTTGATTTTTGTGAGACACTAAAACTCATTCCGGCGATTTTTGAAATATCTGAATTAAGTGAGAAAGGTACTTGCATTCAATTTTGTTTGCGGAAACGTATTTGTTTGCAGCAAATACAACTGATTTAATACAATAAACAATTTTGTTTGCAGAAGGCATTCGGTGAACATTCCTATATCGGAAAGAAATGTTTATAAATGGTTATAAACAGTTCAAAGAAGTCAAAGAATGCGTTGTAGAAAAAGCCCTCTGGTCTACCATCACCCTCCATTGACAAAGCTCAAGTTCAAATAATTAAAGATTTGGTGTTTGCAAACCGGTCATTTGCAATTAGAGACCTTGCTGATGATGTTTGGAATTTCAAAAGGATCAGTAATTCTATTTTGGGCCTCAAAAGCGTCAAATCTCGATTGGTGCCAAAACACTGAATGCACCAGCTCACACTGCATTGATGAAACCATTTTGAACCCATAAAAATTTTTTTATAGTAGAGAAAATAAAAATAAAGTTTCAGTAATAAAATCATACACTCAGTATATGCTATTTCTACAATGCAATTAACCTTTATCATTTAGTAGAACTAAATTATAATAGAATTTTTATATGTATTGGTTTACAAAAAGACCTGAATTATGTAAAAAAACACTGTATTGACATCCTTTTTGTCTAATAACGTTTCGTTGCATTTTGTTTTAAGTATTTTTTTATCATTGTATTGTGTTTGAAAAAAAGTTTTGTAAAATTTTTGTTAAAAAGTTCAGTATTAGCATATATAATTTATACAATATTTTTATATCAGTCAATTTAAATATATTTTTTATATATTTTTAATATTAGCTTCTAAATTATTTCATTTCAAAACTTTTTACTGTAAATTACTTTTTAATATCAACTCATATCAGACAAAGATAAAAAATTGTTCTATTGTAACTCAATTTTCTATCTTTCTACGTTATATATATATAAAAGTCTAAAATTTGAGATTAATTGAGTTCAATTCAAAATAAAATTTAATTTTAGTTTAATCAATATTACAAAAATAGGGAAGAACATTTTTAAAATGAGATAATGAAAAACTCACTGCTATGATCCTTTCCATGATGAATGCTGTGTTATACAAAATAATAAGAACACCACAGATATTTTTAATTTAATAAATATTACTGAACTATAATATAATCATTTTAGAAAGCAAATACATAAAATAAAAATTTATATTATAATGTAAATTAAAGAAATTGAAAAGTTCAGGAAATTAAAAATTGAAAATTTCAGAAAATCAAACAATTGAAGGTTCAGAAAATTAAAAAAATTAAATTAAAATTTAATATTATGAAGGGAATTTATTAATTGGTGAATGATGGTCAAATACCTAATCCCATCATCCTGCTTAAATCATTGATAAAAAAAAATGAATAATTCGAGCACTGATGAAAATGGAATCATAAACATATTTGTGTGTTTTATTGTGTTTTTTAAACATATAAAACACACATTTAATTTTCAATATAAAGATGTCACTCAAAAAAGTGAGACAATAAGGCAAAATATAATTAAGATTAGAAAGAAAGAAAAAAAGTAACAGCATCAGCACACAAACAATACCATCATTCATAATTCATTGATCAGTATATCAAATACAATGAAGAGTGGTACTAAAAACCAACACAATTTAAGATGTAATTACATGTTTAAACATTTTATTTTATTTTCAATTAGATTAGGTAAATTTGTGATTCATTTAATTTTTTTAAAATGGGAACAAATAAAATTACAATAGAAAAAATATAACAAAAAAAGTGTTTAATGTTGATGAAATAATTTTATGGGCCCATCATCGTGCACAAATAACTCATTGATTAAGCATAATGAATCACCACTGAAGTACTTAGTAGCCGTGAAACGTGTCTGATGAATCCTGTAAGCTGGTCTCA
>BPLR01000469.1:0-21054 GCA_021605095.1 Caerostris extrusa | reverse complement strand
TATATATATACTCATAAATAATACCCCATAATAATGAATAAGAATAACTTTAAAGAGAAATAAAAAATCCAGTTGATAATACGGTTTACTTTCGTATTTTATATGAGGAAAGAATATGGTGGCACAATGTAAAAAAATTTCAAGAGTTATTAAAGTGAATGGAGGACGTACAAGCGGACTTCATACATTTAAAAAACAGAAACATGAAACAAATTTGTTAAAAGAGGAAGAGAATCTAATTGCATTGAAGGTACAAACTTAAGTACCTTTTCTTTTCTAGATAAGCCATCAGGGATTTTAGATTATTTTGAAAAGGTAATTTGGATGAAATTATAAGTAAAATGACAGCATTAGATGGTTTACCATTTCGAGTGTTTTTGTGATATTTACATTATCTAATAAAACTGGCAAATAAAACAAAAAAAAACACCTGTGTTTCCTTTCTTTTTCTAAAATTTCTACTACCAGTATTAAAACCGGTATCCTGGTATTAAGATCTCAAAAATACCGAATACCGGTATTGAACTTTTGGTCCGTATTGCAATCTCTAAAACTGATATATCGAAAAAATATTTCGATTTTTTTTTTTTTGAAAATTCTAGACCCACCGGGACTCTTTAACGCTGAAGGTTTTTAAAAGAGTTGCAATTTCGGACCTAAAAAGTGATAAATAAGGAGAATAATTTCAGTACTAGTTTTGTAATTCTCACAGCTTTAATTCATGAGGAAGATTATGGTTTGAGGGCAATGCATAGAAACCTAGTTTTCCAGACTTGGATTTGCAATTGTTCTACAAAAAATGTCCCTAGATCTGTTCACAAAAAAATTATGTTCTTTCTGTAACATAGAGTGCAAAATATACAAAAAAAAAATTCTTCGAAAAAGTTCCCTTGAATTAGCAAAAAATTCTGCGTTAATCCTATCGCCAGTTTTAATGGATTGAAAATTAAAGAAAATTTTGCTTTTATTTTAATGAAATTATTGCTTCTTCTGGCAATTATTTATATTGTGAATTTTTTTAACTTGTCATTTGAGGTTACCAGAAAAGATATTTTTTTCAATTAGTTAGCAATTTACCACATATTGTTTATAATAGTTAAATATAAATTTTATTCTCGGCAAGAGCTGCTTAGACGTTTGGCTAGATCTTGGATTGTTTCTTCAATTTCATTAAAGAACTCTACTCGTTGATAGAGTTCGATAAAATATAAAATAAAGGTTGGATAATAGTTGTGCAAATAGCCGACAATGGAAATGGAAAACGGTCTGTCGCTCTATGGCCATCTTGTGCACACTTTAGGCTAAATAGACCGTGACCTGCAGTTTAACGTGGATTCCGAACCCCCAACAAACATCCATACCACCGCCAAGATTCGAACCTGAAGCCTTCTGTACCAACGGCCAGAGAGCTAGCCAGTTTGCCATTAGGTCGTGCAATGGAATAAATGACGGCAACGGTGTACCGACACGGAGTTCCTATGTGGTTTCAGAACCACGAAAACCTCCACGTCTTAAAGTGAGCTACAAAAGATGCACAAAATGAAGTTGCTTCAAATTTAAATGAATAATAACATTAGAAATAAAATAAAGAATTTTAGAAAAACATATTCTGCTTGAGAATAATTAAAGCAGAAGAAAAAAAGCAATTAGGTGTCCATTCCACGATGCCTCCCAAAAATAATTTAAAATTAAAGTTAAAAATTTAAAATTTTTAAAAGGAAATAAAATAAAAATCAAAAGATAGTGAAAATAAAATAAAATTACATAGAATGATAAAAAAATTACAAACAGGTTACATAGTCAGCCAGCAAAGTGGCAATTACAGAAGGTCAAAATCGTTACCAAACACAACAGCTCAAAGTACAGTTAATTTTTTAAGTTTTCAGGGGCACCAACAGATGGCGTCATCATGGTGGTTGCAGTTATCAAAAACACCCAACTGATGTTGGGGAAAAAAAAGTCAGTTTTTTAATCTTTATTTACATTAAAAACAAAATAAATTGTATATTGAAGGTTTTTTTGTTGTTGCAATGCAGCTGGCAAACATTTAGACAACTTGGTCTTGGATGCCTTAAGGCAAGCGCTGCACAGACGTTACTCACTTTGCATTACTCAAGAGGCGCGAGTAACTTTTTTGGAAAACAAGCCACGGATTAACAATACCCCCCGCAACGCTCTACAATCCTATTAGGACCGGGACCTACGGTTTAAAGTGGATTCCGAACCCCTACAAACATTCATCGCACCGCCGGAACTAGAACCCGAAATCTGTGGTACCGAGCGCTGAGCCACTCGGCCATGCAGGCCCTATATGGAAGTTGAGTATTTAAACTTAAAGTTAGGACATAGTTAGCAAGATAAGACTATTGAATTAAAAAAATTTAAAGGCAATTAAACAAAGAATAAATTAAGAAATTACAAATAAAATTAAAAGGAATAAATGATAGGAACAGACCGATGAATAGCTAGTTAACGTATGTCCCACGGGATCTCGGTTGGAAACTGTAAAACGGAGCTGAAATCTTTTGGGGAATAATACAGATAAATGCCCCCCTACTTGGGGTTGTGCATTTCAAATTGCTGATTCAAAATCTTTTCGAAGGTCAAATCATGGGTACAGTTCGAATTCGAAGAGTTGTATGTATAAATAACCTGAGATCAATATACACAGTCCAACGTCCATCTGTCCGATGCAGCATAAAAACGGAAAAACACCTGTCGCCACTCTGTTGACGTCCAGTTTCGGTATTGGCGTGCAAATTCCAGCCTTCGTCGCCGATGAACAGCAGTCAGCATAGGTGCATTAACCAGGCGTCTGCTGGGAGGCCCATGCGCAGCAACGTTCGCTGAACCGTTGTTGAGGATACACACTCTTGATAGCCCCCTTGGTTCATTTGGGCGGTCAGTTGATCAACAGTTGCAAGTCTATTCTCCCGAACGCATCTCCGTAGCCTTCGTTCGCCTCTGTCATCTGTATCCCGTGGTGCACCACATATGACACGCCGCTGAATTTTGCATAGTGCCATTTTGCCGTGCACGGTATACTTTTACCACGGCGGCACGCGAACAGTTCACAAAATTATCCGTTTCCGAAATGCTTCCACCCTTGGCCCGAAAGACAATAATCATGCCCTTTTGGACGCCGGACAAATCGCTACGTTTCTGCCTTACGGCAACGATTGAAATGCTTTCCGATGCCCTTGGACATCCTTTATATACACTCCACTGAAATGTGCTGCCACCTGCCTTTTGTGATTGGTTATTTCACGTAACTTCGAAAGTTGGTGGTGGCCACATTAATGTGACTGGACTGTGTATGTGTCATTAAAAAGCAACAATGTTTGAATGTGTTTTGGTTTAACCAGTTTCACTTATACGTACAAATTAAAATTAATTCATGTCCAATTTTATGATTAGACAGTTATCATTATAATTTTTTTATAATCATTTAAAATATAAGAAATTGGTATGTTAAATTAATTTGTTTTTTAAAAACACTATTTTTAAATTTAATTGGCGATAGTGTTTAAATAAAGAGAAATTTAGTTTTGATCAATTATGTCTTTAATAGATGCATTCGCGTACTGTATCCACTTATTTTTAGGAACTCTACTATGTCCTTGGAAAATAAAAAGCTCATTTATCTTGCTTACTTGCGTCCAATACTTTCATATGAGAAGCCTATTTGGGGATCTACAGCTCCGTCGAATTTCGAGATCATACAAAAAGTTGAAAATAAAATCCTACATATGATTACAAATTCGCCCTCGTTTTTTCGAAATGAGGATATCAGACATGCTCTTTCCCTCCCAAATTTTAAGCAATTTGATTCAAAGTATGCTTGCAGTTATCATTTTTAGTATCGCTGAATCTGCTACATTTTTGGCATTTATAGCAAATGACCTCAAATCAGAAGTGTCATCATTTGAAAAGTACTACAGATGGAGTCAATTTGCTTATTGCTGTATTTGGCTTTTTAAATTATGATACAATTCTTGCAGACGTGTGCTCAAATCAACACGTTCAAATATGTATCATATATATAATATCAAATATGTAACAAATGTACCAAATATGTATCAGATGTACAAAATACATACTGAATATATAACACATGTATAAATATGTATCAAAAATTAAAAGTTCTTGCAGAATATGAGACGTTATATATTGGGCAAATTTTAAAAATATTTTTTTAAAAATTATAAGACTGCCCCGTTTAGCTAGAATTTTTTTTATTTTTTGGGGATAGCCATTATTAATTCTCTATGGCAATTATACTCATCAACCAAAACATCTTATTTTTTTAAAATTTATTTATATTTTTTTACATCAATATTTTTGGGGGAGGGGGGCATAAGCCTGGGTCTGAACGTGCTACGTAATGAATGCCATATACTACTGGTTATCATATGTTACATATTGAACGTCAGATACACAGTCCAGTCCCATTAATGTGATCACCACCTACTTTCGACGTCAACGTGAAATAAACAATCACAAAAGGCAGATGAAGCATATTGCAGTGGAGTGTATATAAAGGATGTCCTAGGGCATCGGAAAGCATTTCAGTCGTTGGCGTAATGCAGAAACGTAGCGATTTATCCGACCTCCAAAAGGGCATGATTATTGGCTTTCCGGCCAAGGGTGGAAGCATTTGGGAAACGGCTAATTTTGTGAACTGTTTGGCAAAATGATATCCAAAATCAGTGATGGGGCACATGTGGTGCACTACGGGCTATAGATGACAGAGGCGAACGGAGGCTACGGGAGATGAGTTCGGGCGAAAGGACATGCAACTGTTGCACATATGCTGACTGCTGTTCAACTCCGACGAATCTGGAATTTACACGCCAGTACCGAAACTGGACGTCCACAGAGTGGCGACAGGTGGGTTTTTCCGATGAATCACGTTTTATGCTCCATCGGACAGAAGGACGCTGATGTATACGGCGTGACACGTCTGAAAGCAAACCGCCTGCAACAATTGCCGGAAAGATCTAAGCTGGAGGAGGGAGCATTATGGTTTGGGGAATGTTTTCCTGGCATTCACTGGGTACACTCCTCATTGCCGAAGGCACGATGGATCAGCACAAGTACGCACCTGTCTTTGCGGACCATGTCCCCCTACATGCGAATTATTTTTCTGAGGAAAAAGGAGTCGGCATGGCTCAATATCATCCCAGTGAACACCTTCAGAAACGTAATTGACTCTCTTCCTGCACGTCTCGTAGCGGTCCGCTTTTGCCATATGTGGTTATTACCAGCAGAGCAATGAGGGTCATGCAGGATGATGACATCTATCAGCAGGACAATGCGAGGTGTCGTACAGCTCGCAGTGTATGTGCGTGGTTCGAAGAGCCCCAGGATGAGTTTACCGTACTCCCTGGCCAGCAAACTCACCGGATTTAAACCCAATCGAGAATCTGTGGGACCACCTCGATCGGGTTGTTCGCGCTATGGATCCTCAACCGCGTAATCTAGCGCAACTGGCCACGGCACTGGAGTCGGCAGGGCTCAATATCCCAGTGAACACCTTCAGAAACGTAATTGACTCTCTTCCTTCACGTCTCGTAGCGGTCCGCTTTGCCATATGTGGTTATTTTGGCTTTTGATAGGTGGTCACATTAATATGACTGGACTGTGTATATGCTTCTGTATGCCAAGTGTTTAAATCAGGGGGTCAATCCGAGGCACGACTTGAATATTATTCTGGCCCGTCAGATTTATCTCACTTTTATAAAATACTAATTGACCCGGCAAACGTTGTTTTGCCATATACATTATTTCTATAAAATATTTTTTTAGTTAATTAAAAAAAAATAACTTACTATAAGTGTGTGGAAATGTGGTTATGATTGCAAGAGGAATGGAACGTTGCAGACAATAACGGGCTATAAAATGATAATACACTAACCATTTTTTTTTTCATCCGAGATCCAACCTTTAATTGTAAATGATGCGGGGGCATGCCTGGCAAATTCAATGAATTAAAAAACTCAATTGGATAATTTACATCTTCTTTAGCATCGCAAACTGTATCGATAGATTTGTATGACACCAAGTCCTCTGGCAACAACTGTTGTATCTTGGAATTTGAAACATTGACGTCCACATTTTTGCTGCCAAAATTGCTTTTTCTGCCAACCAATCAAGATTTTTAATTGTGTACATACATCGGGAAATATGTGGTCGATGAGATTATTTTGTGAGTCGATGATTGTGCAGAAATCTGTCGGCAATTTTATGCATCCAGTATTTTTGTGTACAGCAACTTTTCCATTGCCAATATATAACAGTTGTTTTGAGATTGTTTCAGCGGATGGATCTTGAAGTATTTGAACGCTCATGTTTACTTT
This sequence comes from Caerostris extrusa, assembly GCA_021605095.1. NCBI lineage: Eukaryota > Metazoa > Arthropoda > Arachnida > Araneae > Araneidae > Caerostris > Caerostris extrusa. The sequence continues at coordinate 14,695 of BPLR01000469.1, read as the reverse complement.
TAATAGTAATTTTCAACATTACACCACAGTGACGATGATTTTAAGCAATGATCATCAGCGTACGTTGAACGTGGAATGTCAGGAAGTGTTTGGAAAGTGCGCCATGCTGACACACATCTGCATTGTCTTGTTGGATTTGTTCGTCTCTTCTATGTGATCTTATATTTTGCAATTAAAGTACTTAATGGTGAAAAAAGTAAAATATAATTGTATTTTGTAAGTCACTAACAGTCATAAAATTTTACGTTACTCTCTTTTTCAAAATAAAGTTTATGCTTTCGATAATCTTATGCTTTCGAATTGCAAATAACACTTACTTTTACTGAATCCCAGATTCGCCCAAATGAAGTAAATTACAACACAATTACAGAAATTAACACAACAACAGAAATTAAAACACAACAACAGCCATTTTTATTTTTTTTAGAACATTAATAAAGTTGCCAATTTTGCTTAACTAAACATTAACACCGCGCTACACGTGTAAATATCATTTAACGCTACACGTGCAAATATAACAGTATTTGTTTTCTTATTATTTGCTTTACCTTTAACAATGATAAAACACGTATATTTATTTAACACGTAAATATTTCTTTTAAAATTAAAACTATTCCCACAAAAACGGTGCGTATAATATATACAGGTAAAGCAACGGCCGTTGTTGGCGCGAGTTCACAACACGTGTTGATTTATATAAGATCACTTAATTAAATAAAAGTAAAAAAAATGGAGCCGATTGAAGACTTTAATTTTTGTTTAAACACACGTGCTGTAATGTCATGACTAAAAAATTAAAAAAAAAAACAGTACATTGTTACCGACTACATTGTTTTGCTAAAGAAATTTTAAAAAATATTTAGGGGTGGACCACCCTTATCACATAGAGGTTTAAAAATAGATTATGACCTATTCGCAGACCTACCAAATATGCACAAAAATTTTCATAAGAATCGGGCAAGCTGTTTCGGAGGAGTTTGGCAACAAACACTGTGACACGAGAATTTTATACATTAGATATTTCTTTTATAATGGCCAAAGTAGTGAAAAACCAATGCGTTAAAAAATACATTATGGGTGCATCCATATATTCAAAAATGAACTGAAGCACGACCAAAAACCGACTCTATCTGGAGCAAAGATTTCCATGGAGAGCTGAGAAAGTTTATCTCGCTCGTCTTCCGTATTCCATTCACACTGCAACAAACCGGCGTGAAAAGCTTTCGCCAAAGCTGATCGCATCATTTTATATCATAGCGTAGTTTTTGTTTAGTTTTAATCATAGCATGATTTTTGTTTAGTTCTAATCATAGCGTAGCTTTTTTAGTTCTAATCATAGCGTAGTTTTTGTTCTGTATCATAGAAAAACAGCATTAATTATTACAAACCATAATGGTGCTAAAGACAAAATTGCAATTATTTTGAAAAGTCTGGAGTACTTTATAATAATAATCTCTTTGTATGTTTTAAATATTTATAGATTCTATGAATAGATAATCATAAATAACTTTGTTGAATTGCTCGAAAGTTTATTCAAATGAAATGTCTTTCAAAAGTTTTTAAGCAACAATTTTTTTTTACTTTCAAAACAAAATACAGCTAACGGTGCATTGCTTTAAAATGAATGACTAAGAGAAACAGAACATATATCGAATTCTATGAATACGTAAGTTACGATCCAATAGATATGGTTGCAGCTAAGGTTGAAAAAGTTCGTGCTTTTTGTAGAGTTGTCACGAAATATCAACATTGAAAAGAATAAAAATTCTGTGTTATATTTTTGTTTGATCTGTAGATATCGAAAAAGTCAAGTGTATATTTACACAGACACACATATGTGTTTATATATTTGGGTTTTGCCGATTTCCTGAAACATTTGTTTCACATCTTGCAATTATTTATCTTTATATATATAATTCTTCTGTACATGTGTTTGTCAATGAAATCCTCTTAAACGGCTGGACCGATTTGGACGACATTTTTTGCGTGTGTTTGAGTGGATGGTTTAGATTCACAACTGGACCATGTAGGTGGCGCGAATTCGAGTTTATCTGTACATGGGTTTGTCACTGAACTCCTCTTAAACGGCTGTATTGATTTGGATGAAATTTTTGTATTTGCTTGAGTGGATGGTTTAGATTCCCAACTGACCATGTAGGTGGCGCTGAAATCGAGTTCTTCTGTACATGGGTTTGTCACTGAACTCCTCTTAAACGGCTGTATTGATTTGGATGAAATTTTTGTGTTTGTTTGAGTGGATGGTTTAGATTCCCAACTGGACCATGTAGGTGGCGCTGAAATCGGGTTCTTCTGTACATGGGTTTGTCACTGAACTCCTCTTAAACGGCTGTATTGATTTGGATGAAATTTTTGTGTTTGTTTGAGTGGATGGTTTAGATTCACAACTGGACCATGTAGGTGGCGCTGAAATCGGGTTCTTCTGTACATGGGTTTGTCACTGAACTCCTCTTAAACAGCTGTATTGATTTGGACGAAATTTTTGTGTTTGTTTGAGTGGATGGTTTAAAATCACAAATGGACCATGTAGGTGGCGCTGAAATCGCGTTCTTACATGGGTTTGTCACTGAACTGTCTTAAACGGCTGTATTGATTTGATGAAATTTTTGTGTTTGTTTGAATGGATGGTTTAGATTCCCAACTGGACCATGTAGATGGAGCTGAAATCGGGTTCTTCTGTACATGGGTTTGTCACTGAACTCCTCCTAAACGGCTTAACAGATTTTGATGAATTTTTATGTCTTTGTGTGACAAAACATGGAGAATGGTTTTTATGCTGTCCTCTTTGTTGTAAGTCGCCACCAGAGGGTGTTGCAGTCCATCAATTTCTATACCGTTCAAACAATTGCTATGAAATTTGTAATAATAGGTATTCGAGTATGGAAAAGAGGTTAGCGCTATCCACTTCATTGTTACTTGCCACCAGATGCGCTACAACATTTTTGTAATTTTCTACATTGCATTTTTTTTGGCAGGACTACGTATTCCGAGTTCTGCAAGTTTTGTATAAGTATTTGCTTTCTTTTTTAACCATCCAAGCAATTCTAGCCATGCAGTTTTTGATATTTGTGTATGTCTAATAATTTTCAGTTGCGCTGTTGCAGTTTATTCGAACTTAGGATCTTCAACATAGTCTTCCTTTCTTTCTTTTTTTCAATTTCTTTTTTAAAACTTCTTTTATCTATGGAGGTTTCAGAACAATTGAAGGATGAACGGAGCTGTAGGCTGCAGAGCAGCCACACGCTTACTGTCCTTGATTATTGAAAGCATTGCCTTTTTTTCTCGCATTGTGTTATTATGCCTTTTTACCTTTGCCCATTTTATTTGTTTTATTATTTTATGCCTTTTTAAAATTATTAAAATTTTTCTCTTTTTTAATAATATTAATATAAACTTTTGAGGGTTTTTGCTAAACAATTTGATTGATACCTATGGAGTTCGATTGATCGTGATTTTCAGGTTACCATGTCTGATGTTTCATTTGATGAAACAATCTTCAACAGACCATCATACGTCACTAAGTTTCCAAAAAAACAACTTAAGAAATTCTAGACTAGAAATGACTCTAAAAACCTTTAGAACAAAATTATATTTGGCTTGGAGGCTTTAAAATTCCAAGAAGATTGCATCGTGCTCAAAGGATATCAAAAAACAAATATTCACCAAAGTGTATTTTATCAAAGATCGACTTAGACTCTCTGAAGAAGAAAAACTCTGGAATTGTTTTATTTGCGAAATGTTGTGCGAACTGCTGGTTTCCGACATCATCTGAAGCCTCGAGAAATGATTTGAAACTTAAAAAAGGCTTATAACTTTATCCATCTTGAAATTTCAAAGTAGGCAATGAACAAGTTTCTTTGATATGTTAAGTCAAAATAATTTGCTATCTTTCCTGTTTTCGACAAGTATGTTTCTTAAAATAGTGTGAAGATCTACCTCCCGTGGTGCACCTGGTAGATCTGCAACTTGGCATTATTGTTTGATTAATGAACTCTGTTTCCGCATGTTTTGTTGTATTATCTGTTTTTTTCTCGTTGTTCTTTTTTTTTTTTTTTTTTGCTGTAACTGTTCATAATCTGCCATTGGAAATAAAAAAACAAATGTTTCTTAAAATATGAAAAGAAAAGTAGTGGATGCTTTAAAAAGGTAAGAAAGTGCCCCCCTGTTTTAAGGGACCCCAGTTGATTCCACTTAATGAAGGTCCATAGGACTTTATAGCAACAAACATAATGGGGATTATTTTTTAAATCTTGAATAAAACTAAACTTTCTGCTAAAAGATATAACAAAACAAAAAGACGAATCCTAAAAGAGATGTAAAGCTCTAGTTTGTTCTTTAAGAAGTGTAAAGCATGTAGTAGAATTTGAAGTGGTTCTAATAGAACTTGATTAACTTATAAAAGACTGAAAATACAATTCTTGTTGCTGATAACGCAATTTCGAAACAAATATCTAAAATGTAAATAAAATTTATTTAAAGAAAATATGAACAACAAAATTTAATTCTTAAAGCTTCTTTAATGTGTAATTAATCGGAAATATTCTAAATTATAATGTAATGTTAAATAAAAAGTGTTAGTATATATATATAATATATACAGTAGAATCTTTTTAAGTCGAACCTCGATAAGTCGAAAACCTCCAAAACTCGAAAAACATTTTTTTGATCCCTTCCTTCAAGCCCCAAAACCTCCATTATTCGAAATTTCCACCCTCTATATGTCGAAATAATGAGTCAATCACCCACAAGCCATTTTGGTATACATTTTCCCTCCGTAACTCGAAAAAAAAAAATTGGACCTCTGTATTTTGTACATTAGCAATGTTTGATTTTACAACCTTCACAACTCTATCATTTGAGACTAATTAACTCTATAGCTCGAAGAAAAATAAGTTACCGACTTTAAGGATTTGCCGACAATGCACGTCATTGTTTCTTAGAAAACAATTAAATCAATTCTATGAAACATTTTTATTATAATTCTTATTATTGCTATTGATTTCATTTGAACTCTAGCGAAGCAAATCTTTTGTTGTCGATTGCAAAAATATCAGAAGTAGTTTGGTTTTACTGCAATACACATCTATTTTATCTATGGACATCAAAAAATAAGGACATCATTCGTATACTTCATTTTGCCTTTGAAGTATACGGATAATATTGTTAAAAAATGAGTGCTGTGAAACGTAGACTGAAAACTTTGACTCTCGCTGAAAAGTTTGAAGTGCTCGAAGCTGTGAAGAGTTGCCAAAAGAAGAAAGACGTTGCTGAGCACTTTGGTTTAACAATGAGTACTTTGTCAACAATAATAAAAAGCTAATCGGAAATCATGAAAAAAATTGAAAACGGTCAAAATTTGTCAAACAACAACGAATTGCAGAATTTCTCGGCTTAGAGGAGTGCTTACTTAGATGGTTTAAGTATTGTCGGAACCAAAACATCAGTGTCAGTGGGCCACTGTTACAAGAAAAAAAGCCGAAATGCACTCTAGAAATGTTCAAAAGAAGATATAAACTTGTTTTCAAGAAAGTTTGTGGAGAAAGTGCAAGTGTCAACATTGAAACCTGTAACAAATGGAAAAGCGAATTGCAAGGCTTGTTACTATCTTCAATGGTAACTCAAAATAAATCAGAAAGAATCTAAACCTCTACAAGTCGAATATTGAAAGGGTGCGCAGAAGATCTACCTCCCCGTGGTGCACCTGGTAACACTTTTTAGTGGCTAAAAGATCTGCAACTTGGCATTATTGTTAGATTAATGAACTCTGTCTCAGCATGTTTTGTTGTATTTGTTGTACTTTGTTGTTGTTGTTGTATGTTTTTTTTTTTTTTTTTTTTTTTCTTTCTGTAACTGCTCATAATCTGCCATTGGAAAAAAAAAAAAAAAAAAAGTCGAATATTTCGTTACAAAATCCGCGTAAGTCAAAATCCTCCATAAGTCGAAAAACTATAACTCGAATTATTTGGCGTATCTCTTGTTCGACTTACAGAGGTTCTACCGTATATATATATACATATATATATATATATATACACATTTATATATATAAAAATATATATATATATATATATATATATATATATATATATATATATGTGTGTGTGTGTGTAGATATGCATTAAACTACGTATGAAATATTACTTATTATTTACTGAGTAATCGAAAATTTTGTGTCTAACCAGAATAACTTTCGTATTTTACTATGGAAAGTAACCATTAATATGTTAACTACTTGTAACTTTTATTATAAATTTGTCATTTTAAGTATTAAAAACGAACAAAATAAAAAGTATATTTCCAAGCGTTTGAATCGGTTGGAATATAATTTTAAAACTCCATTTTGTTGAAATATAACCTGTTATTTAATGAATAATGAAAACTTGTATCGAAATAGAACAACTTTCGTATTTCTCTATGAAAAGCAACCATTAATAAGTTAATTACTTGTGACCTTTAGGATAATCATTCTAAATATTGAAAAACAATGAAAGTAAAAATGTGTTCACAATTAGCATATCAATATTCTATGGCACATCTTTTCCGTTCGTTGGCTCATAGTTCACTGCTCCCTTTACTGTTAACTGTCTTTGGTACCGAAGTAGTGGCACTCTCTAGGAAATAGTGGCCTGATGGCTAAGGGGTGGGTGCTATGGCCTTTAGTGACCCGCTTCAGGTTCGAATCCTGGCGGTGGCATGAATGTTTGTGAGTGGTTAGGAATCCACTTTAAGCTGTAGGTCCCAGTCTAATAAGCCCTCGTGTGCACAAGATGACCGTAGAGCGACAAACCAAACCAAATCTCTAGAAAATGAAGCGTCATCTGATTGTCATGACATGAAGTCGCCAACTGGATGTTGATGCTATCTAGTTGGAAAGAGCGTGAGCATACGTGGGGTCTCTGTCGCCTTCACCCCCACACACAAATATATATATATATCCACTTTTATATCGTTCACTTATAGCTATGAAAATGGGTCGTAATATGCATTCAGTATGCAAAATAGGTTCGTGCACTCAAGTGAATAGCGTGAATGTGACTTGCCACCAGAGGGTGCTGCAGCATTTCATCTCATAGACCGTTCAGGCGATATCCATGAAAATGAAGATGCACATATATTTGAACATGGACAATATAATCGAGATACGTCATTTTCTACAATGCATTTTTTTCTTTTTGACAGTACAACGTAAGCCAGGTTCTGGTTATATATATATATATATATGTGCAGGGTTTACACCGGTTCCAATAGATTCATCCCGGTCGAACCTACAGTTTTGTTAGACTTCTCTACCAGTCTAACAAAAGCTGAACTTTCGAAGTGGGTGTCTAGGGGTGTATTTCAAAACACATTAACAAAACGTTGTTTTTCTCTCAACAAAAACATTTAATTAAGCACGGTTGAGGCTCGTTCCTTCTGATGAAAAACCGCTTCGAGTTGAAAGTTGGGCAACTCAAGCGGCGGACTGCAAACCGGTTTCAGGCGACCGCGGTGAGGCTAGTGATTGGTCAAATTTTTTTCGCTTGCAACGTCTCACCTTGGTGAGCACGAGCCTTTATATGTACAGCGATATTTACATTAACTATTAATTAAAGGGAGGGATAAACATATTCTCTCGCTGCTTGACGCAGTCTATCCAATCGCTCCTGCCAGCGCTCTCTTCCATGCCCATCTGCGAGGCTTTCTTTTCTCATCCACGGGAACCTGTCCCCTTCTCGTGGGGTCAGAGTTCAAAGTTGAATACTGCCCCACATTGTAAACAGGCTCTGTCAAAGACAAGCAACCGTATGTGTCGCCGCCTGCTGATTTCCACACAAACAAATCCTATATATATATATATATATATATGTTAGAAATAGTTATCACAGTTTCGTATTTCGTTCCATTTCATACGTTATTTATCAAAAATAATTTTAATATTGGAATTGGTGTCCAATAACGTTCCATAAACGCATTTAAATAACTTGAATCCTATGAAAAACTAAATGGAAAGAATACTGCTGCACCATATACAAAAATTATACTTCGAAATCTACACAGCATCATAAATTTTGAAAAGATCAAATATAGTAAGTAATTATACAATTCGTGTTCTTTTGTAGATCAAAATAAGTTCTGCCATAATATAAGCATATTTTTGTATAAATAAAGTAAATGGCCGCACATTATGATGTTGACTTAAATGCGCTCTATTTACACGACCAGCGAACATATATGCATGTGCGATTACAATGAAAATAGCTTATTCGCTTTAAAGGAACCGACATGATGCAGCAAAGATAAAATGTTCAACTGTAAAATGTTTTTCACACTCATAAAGTTATTGAAACATCATTTTCTTAATTCATCAACTGTTTGAACTCACAAAAAAGATTAAAAAGCATGTGCATGTGAATAGAAATTTTCAGTGAAGTTTTTGATGTGTCATAAAATGTGTCATTTTTTTCACCAGCAATGAAAATAAAAATACATAAAAATTTTTAGTGTGTAATATGTTTAAAGCAATCTGAATTATTGTACAATGTTTGCTACCTGCCTGCAATTTATGATACAAATTTTTCAACATGGTGCCATTCATCTGGACATTTCTGAATTAGAATTTGTTATAAATGTGTGTTTTTATTTTGACAAAACACAGCTTCAAAAAAATTTATTGTATTTAAGAAAATCTGTCTTGACATAATGGCAGAGTAAACAATACATGACATGAAAATGCGGAGAGAAGTTTGTTTAACCGCTGACGAGAAGAATCATCGGATGCAAAAAATCTGGAGATAAATTTTTTTGGTCCATTGGTGAGAAAATGTAGATATGCATATATGAGAAGATAAGATTCTGGTATTAGAAAATAATAAACATAAGGTATTATTTTTACAGTCTATCTACGAAGTTTATTCTCTATTTAACAAAAGTTTTTAAAAAATGGGAAAATCGTGAGGAGCTCAAAAGCATGTGAAGAAAAAAAATGTACTTTCCTTCAATGAGGAACATGAGAATAAACACATTCCTAGATATAGAAAAAGACTTTCAAATTGAGGTGCTTGCCATGGGGATGGGAAGTCTGGCATCGTATCGGGATTTGGGTTTCAGGACAGACTGCGACCGCGGGAGTAAGTAGAGCAGATTGTTCAGAAGTACTTCTCGCCCCAAGTGAGGTAGGTGGTGCTGTTCAGATAGAGCTGGATCTCCTCTGGTAGCTCATCTTCCTCGGTCAGGTCTGGAAATTTGATGATGATAATGCGGGGCACATGATCTTTCAGGGCCTGGACGTGGGCCACGTTGAACTCCAGAAGGCACCACTCGCTTTCCACAAAATTCCTGGGGAAAAAGGAATATCCTTTATGAGCATCGGTGGTCTAATATGCTGTATAAAATTTACCTTTGAATCTCAAAGGCGGTGTTCATAGCAATAATTGTCTTGCAATGAGAGTAGATTGAGATATGAGAGGCTATTTTACATCCATTTGGATTATCTGCAAAGACTTTTCTGTATATTTTTCCGTACGATACAGAAACACAGTAGATTCATATGATACTAAATACAATATATATATTGTTTCTAGCAGCAAAACAGATACAAGGAATGTATAAATCAAACTACTTTGACAATTGTGGCTTCCGCTGTAAGATGAGATAGAGAGAGACATACTTAGAGAGCACGAGGACTGTTCTCTTGGAGCGCTGCACAGCTTTCTCGATGTTCTCTGGTATGAATTCACCCGGGAGGAAGTGCTTGTAGTGAAGGCACAACCTGATATCCGGGTCCTTCTCTTCGATCACTGCAAAAGAAGAAAAAGCTCTTAGATCAGGAAATTCGTTGAAAATTTTCACTGCATGAAAAATTTTCAAACTAAATATAATTTATCAAAAAAAAATCAGTGTTTTCTTTCAATTCCTGACACAGCATTTGCGGGACAACCTGCTCCCCAGGACAGAATTACGTCATCAGCACACGTCCTACAAAGAAATTTCTTCATGCTAGTTCGGATCAAACAAGACAAAAGTTACAATATTCTAACAAAAACTTCGGCAAAGTACGAAATTTAAAAAAAACATTTAATATAATTAAACACATTAAACTGAATAAGATCCGAATTCTATTTCATTTCATTGTTCTTCGAATATTTTTTTTAAAAAAGTGGGCCTCGTGTTTCATTTACGTATGCGTCTACCAGTAAGTTGAGGGTTGGAGGGGTCTATTTAATTACTATAAAGGCCACCACACTCTTGTACCATTACATATAATCACTGAATTACATTGTTTAGAATGTCAACTAGGCATATTAAAAAATTAAGTTAATTACATATGATCTGCTATGTTAAAATGGTTATAACATATTAATTTTGCTGCCTATTTTTGTTTTGTCTCCAGTTTATTTGTTGCCTAACAGATGACGATGAAATGTCTGCCAAGAATTCTGAAGAAGTTCTCGCATTCACTGATGTAATTATATCTTGTTGTTATTTCTATATCGGCATAGTCATATTGATGAGGACAGTACTCGTGATGTGCTGTTGGAAAAAAAAAAAGAATTGAAAAAAAGTATTATTAGTTTCAAGAGATTAGGTTGTTGATTATTATTGTTGTTCATGTATTGAGTGATTTGTTGTTAAAAAGCGTCTAATATGTGGAAAAACTTAGATTAAAACTTGAAAAATGCACAGTTGTATCAGATTCAGATTAATGTCTTCTGCAGTTATAGAAAGAAAGGCATCAGCAACATGTCCAGCCTGCTCCAAATTTTCATTGTTGGCAAATACAGAACAGATTCATGAATTCATATAAACTGTTCTAGATGCTAAACAGAAAAGAAATCTATCAAAAGTAATTGTTCGATATATAGCAGAAGCTAATCCTTGTTTTTTAATTTTAATCCTTGTTTTTTTTTTCAAAATACCTAGATTTTTTTCTATGACAATGTATAACAAAATTAAATGCAGTTATCATTCGGGGACCTTCTATTTTGCGCACTAGCTTAAGGATGCGTGTGGTGTAGCATAAGGATCCTGCTGGTAGCTTGCATTCAAATTAGTACTTTTTAAAAATCTTTCTTCTTTACAACACACAATTGTGACAAAGGTGATCTTGAAAGTCTTTCCATAAATCGTCACTTCCCATCATTTCCATGAGTTGACGCACAGAAATGATAATGTCCACGGCATAATCGTATAAGCGAGAAGTAACTCGACCCGCCCCCTTGGGGGGGCCTACGAAGATGCATAATCGTATAAAGACATCAACTAAACAGTGGCACCCAATTATGTTGTTCCTCCTTCATATTCAAGCAGCTTTTGTATGGAACTCAAGAGGGTTTTCTCAAATTTGTGAAACATATTCTAGATCAAATTGCACAGGGATCATTTTCGATTCATTTACTTTGCTTCAGAAATATTTGCCCTCAAATCTGTCGTATTTCAGCTGGGAGGAGCGAGCGAAGAACTCACCTTCTATTAGTTCCGGAATGACGAAGTCCTGGTCTTTGTGGCTGAAGGAGATGAATGCGTCGAACTCCTTGTCCCTGTCGATGTCCTTCTCCTTGACCCAGGTCACTCCGTGGGAGTAGAGCCACACCTTCACGCTCCTTTCGTACCGCGTCCAGGCGATTATTACCCCGGCCACCGCCAAGAGAAAACCTGCGAAGAAAAGATGAATTTATGTTCATTTTCCTTTCCAATCCAAATCGATTTGTCAATCAAAAATGCCCGAAGAAAGACGTGCTGTTAGAGCAGTTTCTCACAATTTCGAGAAAGAACGATAGTCAAATCTGATAATTAATTTTAAATTTTTGCAATCTTTGGAAATTTGGGCTCTTTAGTTCTCTTCGATTTTCAATCAAAGCTATTTCCAAAACAATCGTATTAAAACTGTAACTCTAAAAAACTCTGCATGCAGGGCTAGTAAACAGGAAAAAAAAAAATGCAGAAATGTAAATGAACTATTGTTAATACAACGCAGAAATAAAACAGGTCACAATGAAAATGTGAAAGTAGAAATTCAACTGATTAAAAAAATTAAAAGCAAATAAAAAATGTAAATAAAAATAAACAGTTATTTACACCTTTGAAAGGGTCCTGAATGGCCAAGTGTCAAACGCTCTGGCTCTCGGTTCCATGGATGTTTGTAGTGGTTCAGAATCCAATCACCTCTAGTTATATTAACTTTTTTAAAGCTTTACACACTTTGCTCGTTTCAGCTCATTGGCACACACGGGGGAACCAGTTTCTCGGTTTCCGTGTCACATTTCATCGCACAAGTGCACTGACATTTCAAGGAACGAATTCATGGCTGACTTGCACATGCGCAGTACTTACTGAGAACCCCGAAAGCCACGGGGACGTAGAGGCCTGTATAGTCCGGGCAGAGTTCCTGGTCCGTGAGCAGCCAGATGGCGCGTTTAGCCATCCCTGGGCTATCGGGCATGTCAGGTCCGCAACGTGTCTCCCTCATGTCCAACACCTAGAACACGACATAAAAGAAACACTTTATTCGCAGTGAAGAAGCAATTTCACATCCACGTAGAAGACACGAGGCTTCATTGGAAGATGCATGTCTGTTTCTTAACGTTTTTCAATATTATAGTTTCTTAAATTTCTTAACGTTAATAACGTAGCTTAATTTTTTCAAATTTTATATCCATATCTAACATTTATATTCCCCCATTTGCCGCATAACAAGTAACAAACAAATTCCCAGCAAAATCAAATTCTAAACAAATTCCCCAATGTGCCACATTTGTCCATTTTCAAAGTATTTTTAACACTCCTAAAATAGAAAATGTTATTTTTAAAGATCTCATGCATTATTTCCTTACTGGGGTGAGGGGGAGGTAAGCGTTTCGTTCGAAACCTTACAATTTCAGCAAAACAGAAAATTTCTGTGTGAACTATAAATCTGTAAGCTCAGATTTCGCTTTCATGAGCCTTGAATAGAAAGTCACGAACAACCCTACATGCTGCAGTGTGACATTCCGAGTCGTGGGGCCACAATGCAGTATCAATATTTTTTTTTTATCGTAGATTTCAGCAATTGTGAATTCATTATGGAATTTATAAAAAAAAAAAGTTGTAGCAACACATTACGTCTGATTTTTTTAAATTTTTTACTTAAAAAGTGAATTCATTTATTGGTGTTAAGTTTCGTTAACACAATTTATTCATCATTTAATATTGAATGTAATTTCAATCTAATAAACGATTTATTACTATTGTTTTCGAATGAAAGGTCGTTTAAGGAAAAAAACATGTACTATGCAAGATTTTATAATGATTCATACATATGTAACTCTTATAACATAATAACGATCGGTTAAATAAAGAACCATTAATAACTAATTCATACAGAATTCGTTTGTATAAAAAACATTCTGCTATGTAAAACAATACTTATAAGTTTTTAAAAAAAAAACTATTGTGGTTAAAAGTATCTAGCAATCTATTGGTTCAATCCAAGTCACAAGATATGGTAGACGTCGGATCAAAGTGAGCAACTCAAGCATCTTAGATCAGTTAAATTTAAGCTTAGAATCGATAATAAATATTAAAGCTTAAATAAATATTAAAGCTTTGAATCGAAATGCACTTCGTATAGAAGCTTTGAGGACAAGGGATAGAGACAGTATAATGTCGGGGTCAGAAAGAATACTAAGACTGTATTGTGGCCTACAAGTATGCGTGAAATATCAAAATGTTTCTTAAAAATATAAGTAGAGCATATTTCCCTGAATTTATGGGAAGTTGAAGAAGAAATTGAAATCGATATATTAGCGTTAAAAGTAAAAATAAGGCTCTTTATTTAAAATAAATGTAAGGAAAATAAGGAATGTTAGTACTCACCAAGTTCGATTTCAAGAAGAGCCGTTTCTTGAAGTCGAGGGCGGCGCAGTCGCAGGTCCAGGGATTGTTTGACAGCGTAACCGTCGTCAGGAACTCCAGGGACTCGAGGAGGAAAACGGGAGGCTTCTGCATGAGGTTGTGGTCGAGAAAAAGGAACCTCGTTCGACTGGGAAGCCTTGCCTGTTCCAAAGATTGGATCTGGTTGTTGGACAAGTTCAGGCCCTCGATCTCGGCCTCGATGACGAAGGGCATTTCCTTATTGGTTCTCGGCAGGAAGATCTGGACAGTTCTAGAACTCTGGACGAAGAAGGTGGCATTTTATAACATTAACCTGCTATTGTTATGTCAATGTGAGCAATATATTTTTGTAAATATTTTTTTTTATTAAGATAAAATTTTGTATATAATTAATGTATAATTCATATGCTATGTGCGTCCCTTGGAAGGATGTTTGTTCGTCTCTGCACCTGACCGGATGGGAATCCGATTTGTCAGCGAGATGACCCGTTTCCGGAGGGTGCAGGTCTCTTGCTCTCTAGGGGATATCTCTGGAAAATATTTTTAATTGGCACGGGTCTTACGAAACTTCGTGCCAGATGGCCAAGAGCAATAATTTACTAAGACTTTTAAGACTCTTGTTGTCTACTGGTATGCTGGGACTTTTTATGGACGGGGGTGGGGGTGGGGGGTTGGGGGGGAGTCTGCAGAACGGATATAAACTCTGATATGGTGTCGGCAACCGTCGCCCTCCCCCCTCCGAAAATGGACTATAAAACGGAGGCGATAGACATCGTAGGGAGGAGAGAGAGATAAAGAAAAGAGACGAGGTGAGAACTGTTCTCCGGAG
>BPLR01000468.1:0-44252 GCA_021605095.1 Caerostris extrusa | reverse complement strand
AGATGGCAAACTTAACTCTTCAAAAAGAAAACATGTCAGCTGTCTGAAAGGGGGCCTGAAGGTATTGGCTAGTGGCCTCTGGTACCCCGGAAAAACAGTTATTGTTCAAATCCTGGTGGTTGCATGGATAGTGTTTGTTAATGGTTCAAGATCCGTTGAAAGCGCAGGACACCGATTAAATTCCAACCTAAAGTATTACGAAAATTTACCGCCAGGATGACAAAACAAACCAAACCCCGTCTCGAAATCTGCCAGTAGGTAGACGGACTTGGTCCACCATGGGACTGTTTCGCCAATGAAGAAGAAGAAGAATTTACAATTAAATAATTCAATCTTTTCATGAAATAAATTAGGTTCTTTGAAAGGTAAACTACATACCGTGTAAAACTTGATAGTGTAAAACAAATATTGAATGTATTTAACACTGTGTATATAAAGAATCAAAGTAAAAAGTAGCAAAATGAACTTTTATATTCAATTCAACTGTGGTTTCGGTGGTGTTTTTATATTTCCAGACATACCCTGCCCTGTATTTATTCAACATGCCATTTTCCGGTAAGAACACGGGAAAGGAACCACTGTCTTATGATGTTTAATTCAAGAAACTTGACCAGATTCTTTTGAAGAAAATCTGCTTCTTTCTACTTAAGCGTAACCTCTCTTTTGACAGGGTTGGAAAATAAACGAGTGCATTGATGCGGGCGGGTTTATTAGAAAGTCTCGCCAGAATGGAATTTTCGTTCTCACGCCTTTATGTCGTGCGCTGTCTCTCTGCAGTTTTCGTCTCTTCGGAAAAAGACACTTTTATCAGAAAAAGAGTGAACGCAACGTGACAAGATAAGGAATGAAGTGAAGTCAGTGAAGAAGTGAAATGACGCCCGAATTAAAACTTTTCCCTACATATTTTTCCCATTTATATATTTTTATTGTGTGTGATTAATTTCGTGTTTTTCACTATTTTTTTTATGCATCCCATGTACTACTGTGTCCAAAAAGTAAGACCAATTTTCAATTTAAAATTCCCAGGGCTTATGGAATTTAAATTTTTTTTCCTTTTTTTTCCAGGTTTGCTGGCTTTGTCCTTTTCGCCAAAAATGAAATCCATATCGTTCTAACCCCCGTACGTATTCACCTGATTTAGCATCGTGTTACTTCTGGCTATTCCTAAACGCAAAAAGACCACTCCAGGCACACTGTTTTGATTCCGATTGAAGAGACATTTTAAAAATGTAAGAAATCGGTTTTACGGGAAAAAGTTTATTACGTAGATTTTGTAATTAATAAACTTGGTGAAAGGATCAATTCGCCAAAAGTAAATCCATATCGTTCCACAACCCCCGTACGTATTCACCTGATTTAGCATCGTGCTACTTCTGGCTATTCCCTAAACGCAAAAGACCACTCCGGGCACACTGTTTTGATTCGATTGAAGAGACATTTTAAAAATCGCCGAAATCAGTTTTTACAGGGAAAAAGTTTATTACGTAGATTTTGTAATTAATAAACTTCGTGAAAGGATCAATTCGCCAAAAATGAAATCCATATCGTTCCACAACCACCGTCCGTAATCACCTGATTTAGCATCTTGCTACTTCTGGCTATTCCCTAAACGCAAAAGACCATTCGGGCACACTGTTTTGATTCGATTGAAGAGACATTTTAAAAATCGCCGAAATCAGTTTTTACAGGAAAGTTTATTACGTAGATTTTGTAATTAATAAAATTCGTGAACAGATCAAACATTTTTAATAAAATCCCTAAATATCGAAATAAACACGAATTAAAAAGAAACTGCCTCACTGGAAATGCGACACAATAACTGCATTCAATTTAGTCATTTACAAATTATATCTGCATTACATCAGCTGATGTCTGTAATAATTGTATCTGATATCCAGCAATCACTAGGTTCAAGAAACAATCAAAGGGGAACAGAATTCACCAACTGTATTGGCTTTAATATTAAATTATACATACTAATGTTATCAGTTTAGTTAAGCTGGTTCCGCGCAACATAATTCGCTACGACGATCAATTGATATGACGTTATTAAAGTATATTATTCTCTATTACAAAGGGATCCGTTTGTTGCCGTTTGGATTACATCATTTGGCGCATTAAAGTTTCAATAATAACATTTAATAGCAATGGAGATTACGACTGACTAACATGAAATTTTAGAATTGGGCAATCAATAGTTTGTAATGTGACAGTCGGATATCTGAATAAAGTGCTTAGCTAGATACCTAAATGGAGTCATTTTCTACAAAATATTAGTTCTGTGATTTTAAATATTCAGGAAAATCTTGTTTGAACTTGGTTTTGAAATACATTATGACTTTTAAAAGTTATATATCCAGATATTATATTTTCATGAATTAATATTTAAATTTTAAACTTTAATTTTAAATTATTTTAATGTTTGTTTTTATAATTTAATTACTATTTGTTTTAAATTATATTTATTTATTATTTATTTTTAAATTATATTTATTATTTATTATTTACTTTAATGTCTTTTTCTTAATTATTTTAATAAAGTTTTAATTTAAGTTAAAATTTTAAATATTTTAAATGTTTGTTAATTCGTTATTCATTATTCTTTTAATTCTTTTTTTTTTTTTTAAATTATATTATTCTTTATTTTAAAATTTATTTTTAATTACACTGGTGTGCAATACTTAAGCAACAGGTGGGTTTTTTTTGCCATAACTCCACGAGAAATCATCTGAGAGACATGACATTCAGAAATGAGGGAGAGAGTGTTATGTACGTAAAGGATGACGAAAGCATCGGCGCTGAAAAAAGGAATACAATGCATACGGTATGGAATAATCAAACAAAAAACAAGCTTTATTGAATGCATAGTATCGTGATTTATGATTGTCTATCCAAGAGGAAGAACAACAAGCAGATGTTCCTTAATATGGGACATGCCCTCCCCTCACTGCAACGGTTGCTTCGCACCGTCTCCGCATACTCAGAACCAGCTGGTGCAACATTTCTTGCGGTAGGAATGCCCATTCCTCAATCAGCCTCTATTTGAGTTGTTGGGTGTTTTCGGAGGATGTAAGCGTGCTGCAATGCGTCTCCCCAAAGCATCCCACACATGTTCAGAAGGGATTTAAATCTGAGGAGTACGCTGGCCAATCCCTTCCCGAGTGATAACTTCACTTTCCAGTAGCTCCTCAACAGCAAGAGTCCGCCCGATGTAGCCGAGCATTGTCATCCATAAAAAATGAAAGTCTGGGCCACTGGCACCTCGTAACAGACGCACATGGGGAAGGAGTACCTCCTCACAATAGCGATCCCCGGTTATAGACCCTCTGTCGAAAACACGCGGAGCTCTCTTCGCCGTTCAGCAAAATGTCTCCCAGACAAGAACTCCAGAACCTCCAGAACGGTGTCTTTCCTTGAGTTACTGTGATAAAACCGGGTCCCGATATCTGTCCTAATCAAAACGCGTCTAGAATCGCTTCTGGTACAGATCCGTAAAGAGGACACGACTCCATTGATCAGTTCTCCAAATTTTGTGCTCTCTCTGCAATACTGTAAACAGTGGCCAACTCAACGGGAGGCAGCGTTCAGGACGGCGGGCGAATAGGCCCACTTTGTGAAGGCGTCTGGCCACAGTAAAAACCGCGACACTTGTCGCCCCGTTGCTGTACAGAGTTGCTGAGCAATGGCACTTGCTGACTGCTGTCGGCCTCTTTTTTCGCCTGCAGGACAATACATCGGTCATCCCTTGCAGTTGTCTTCCTCGGACGGCCACCACCACCCTTTCTAACAGCTGTACCTGTGGTTTGGAACGCTTTCAAGCGCGCCGAAACGACACTTTTGTTGATTCCGAACTCTGCAGCTACACTGGTGACAGTACGCCCCTCCACCAGCTTTCCGATCATTCTTCCACATGTGAAGTCGTCCAGATGATTTCTTCTAGCCATATTTCACGACGACTCACTGGCACTTGCGGGGAATATGTTGAATTGCGTCTCCGTCCTTCCTTTTATTCTACTGTTGAGCTGCGCGCGCTCACATCCCGTTTTGCGTACGCTCCGACGTTTCGTTCCTGAAATTTTACATACGCATGACGTTTCTATTGACTTACGTGTTCATTGTACTGATCTCCAGACCACCTTTTCTGCAATTTCATGGCTATCTGCTAAATTTTTACATTGTTGCTTAAGTTTTGTTCACCAGTGTATTTTAATAAAATTTTAATTTAAGTTAAATTTTTAATTATTTTTATTTATTAATTTTAATTACATAAATATACATATGTAAATAAATTATTAACTAAAAATGAAAATACATTCACTAAAGAAATTAATTATTCCAAATATTTTTAATGTTTGTGAATTAAAATAAAAGATTAAACGAGGGTTATTGATTAAAAATACATTGAAGAAAATTTTAAAATTATTTATTTCTACCATATAGATTATAATTTTTAAAAAATATCAAATGTTATTTATAATAGATAGTTTTTTATAATAGATTTTAGATAGTTTAATTAAATTCCATCGATAATTAAATTCTTTTTTTGTAAAAGGTTTGAATAAAATAACTATAGAAATTTTACTTAATTTTTTATTAAGTAAAATTAAAAAGAATTTATTATAGTTAGGTTTAATAAAATTCAATCGATAGTTAAATTCTTTTTGTTTAAATTTTGGAATAAAATATCCATAGAAATCTTATTTAATTCTTTATTAAGTAAAAGAATTAATTATAGTTAGCGTTTAATTAAATTCAATCAATAATTAAATTATTTTTTTTTTTTGATAAAATTTTAAATAAATAGAAATCTTACTTAATTATTTATTAAGAAATATTAAAGAATTAATTATAATAATGTTTTAGTTAAATTCAGTCGACAATTAAATTCTTTTTTGGTTCAAATTTTGAATAAAAAATTATAGAAATCTTCCTTAATTCTTTACAGTATTCGATAATTTATCTGGAAATAATTTTTATAATAAATAATCTATAAAACCCCTAAAAATAATATTTATGTAAATTTGATTCTAAAAATAATAACAATTAATTTAATAAACTACGCATTATTATTCATTATTAATTAAAATAACAAACACTATTTTAAAAGAAATTAAAATATGATATATTTTTAATTTGAGGCATTTAATTTTTGAAGATACTTTGATTTAAAACTAAAATAAGTAAATAAATACTAACAGAATACTGCTATTCAAAATTTAAATAAACTACATTTTTAAATAATCTACTAAAAATTATATTACATGAATTAAAAATGTAACTATTAATTATTAAAACTATTAATTAATTATTAAATGTTATAACTATTAATAAAAACTAAAAAGTAACTAACAAAACTAACTAAAAACTAATAATTATTAAATATTACATGAATTAAATTTATTAAAAAAATCAGAACTAACATTTTTATAGTTCCTTTATTGCAATTAATTTCCATTACAAATCTTTTCAAAATCAAAATTTTAATATGAGTTCCCCTTACTTCAACAAACATGTTTCAAAACCTATAATAAATTACTAATTAACTTTTATAAGATATTAAACTGCTCTTATAAAAAGAAAAAAATGGCTGTTACCATTATCGATTGCAAACGATTAAATTATAAAAGAAAAGCACTACGTGTGCTTCTATAAAAAAATAAAAATAAAAAATCGTAGTTTATGAATGAATAAAAGTTTATGTTAGAAGCAGGAATTTTTAATACTTTCATCTACACCTGAACGTGACTTGCCATAACAGCGAAATATTTGATTCCCTAACTCTGAATTCCTCGGGGAAAAACTTTATGAATTTCCCTCATGACATCATTCATCAAGATTTGTATTTTGACTTAAATGTAATCCTTTGGAAAGATTTTCCCCATCCAAATGCGTCTTCTAAGCCTTAAGATTATATTCTCCGGCACGGAATATTTGCAGATTCCGTTCGAAGACTTTTAAAGATTTATTAATTTTTTTGGTCGATTTTTCTTTTTATATTTTAATTAAAATTTTTAAATATGTTATTTAATTTCGATATATATCAAATAAAAATCGTTATTATATATTCGATGCCTAAAATATAACATAAAATATGTCTTATGTATTTTTAAAGGTGCCGACTTTAAAATTTGTCATGTGATATTGTTAAAAATAGAAAATTCTTTCACTAATATTTTTAAGTACAATTTTTAAAAATAAATTCCAATTTTTACTTTAGTAAAAACAAAAACAAAATTAATTAAAATTTTTGTAAATAATTTTATATTTATCACAGTAAAGTCACACATATCAGCCATTTTCTTTGAAAGCGGTGTAAGTCCATTTTATATATTATATATGGATATATTTAAGGGTTTGTATTTGAAAGGTTTGAAAAGTATTGGCATATGTTAATACACTCATTTTATGTTTCTTAAATATTAAAGTGATTTAAGTTTATATTGTGATCGTTTTTAAAGTATAAGTTCAAAGAAATTTGTATTCTTGATGACCTCAAATGGACTTATAGCATTTTAAAAGTCAGCAAGATGTGAAAATCATACATTTATACAATATTAAATATGGGATTTCAATTGAACCAAATACATTTTTATAAAATTTTTATTAAATTTCAAAAAAAAATAAATAAAGACAGAAAGTAAAAAGTCTCTATTTCAATATTTCTTCAGGTAATCCCCTTTTAATTACTTAAATTACAACTTTATATTAACAGGTGCCATTTTTAATTTTTATCATTACAAGAGAGTTTTTGAAAATAGTCATGATATATTGGAGGAACATAAGGTATAATATAATTGAGTGTTTCGGATGGGATGGATCTGGCATGACGATAAAAAAGTGCTAGTATTATATTTTTAAATTTTCATGGTCTTCCTCGTCTGGGGGATAAATCTAGTGTTTTAAACTCAGCATTTTCATTAAATGCAAGTTTTATACAGCATTGTACAGGGTGAACAAACAGAACACAATAATAATAGCGTCTTCAACTATAGCTATAGATTCATCCTAGCTATAATTCATCCTTTAACGATGACTCAAAAGCAAAAATCAGTGAATAAAAATTTTGCGCCATTAACACTGTAGCCACACATACAAAAATGAAATAGAGAAATTATGTAGGATAATTTTTGAACTAAATTAGGCATGAATGGCCGAGTGGCTAGCGCTCTGGCCCTCGGTACCACAGGTTTTCGGGTTCGAGTCTTGGCGGTGCTATGGATGTTTCTTAGTGGTTTGAATCCACTTTAAACCGTAGGTTCCGGTCTAATAGGATCGTAGAGAGTTGCGGGGGCATTGTTACTCCGCGTCCGTGGATTATCT
Source organism: Caerostris extrusa (assembly GCA_021605095.1). NCBI lineage: Eukaryota > Metazoa > Arthropoda > Arachnida > Araneae > Araneidae > Caerostris > Caerostris extrusa. The sequence continues at coordinate 36,932 of BPLR01000468.1, read as the reverse complement.
TCAGGTGACAAGCGCCCTCTGGGTAATGCAAAGTGAGTAACGTCTGTGAGGCGCATGCCTTAAGGCATCCAAGAACAGGCTGTCCATGTGTTTGCCAGCTGCATTAGAAAGAAGAAGAAAAAAAAAAAAATTTTTTTGAACTAAATATTATGTCTTTGCCGAAAGTGGACTTGAACCACTTTCAAAGTAATTTTTTTGTAATTCCCTAACTACGTAAATTTATATTGACAAAATGACGAAAATTTTGAAATTTTTAGAAACTGTTTATCGATAAAAAGCTCTTAAAATATTGCATTCATTGCTATCAATAACTTACTTTTTGTAAAATGGACTTACACCAATTTTCAAATCACATTTTGTTTCAAAAACGTTTATTATGTTGTTGTTTTTCACATATCAAATACGTTACTATGACAACTGCGTGCTGCATTTACAACCCGTTGATTTATCTAAGCAACGCATATTGTGTTTAAAGAGACAAAGTAGTATCACATTCTTTTATTCTAATCTTTATTGGCAATCCATAACCAGGTGACACAAAATTTCGACACAAGAAATCCTCACAAATCACGCCACATTAGTTACAATGACAAGCGAATACTCATTCATTCATTTTGCCTAATCGACATAGTACATCTCCGAGAGATGCGTGCGAGACTCTAGTACAGACGGCCTCCTCGTTCTGCTAACAAGGCACGTGGATACTGCAGTCCGCAGAATAACGTATCATGAATATGGAATGTGTTTTAAGACATTGATTGAGCCATCAGGGGACGAGCAGTTCGGAATCGACGATGGAGTATTAAGTTCATTTATCGACATGATTGGCAGTTGGAAGTCCGAAGGCCTCTTGAGGATGGACGTATACAGCATAGAACCATTGGGGATTAATAGTTAGAACGGTTTTATGTAGGATTGGAAATGGAGTTGCCTTTTAAACATTTACAGATGCCTTTTTTCAAAAACGTGAATTGTATAATTTATTGACTGCATCCAAACAACGTGTTGTAAAAATTTAGAGCATGGATGTTTTATTGTAGAAGATTCTGAAACCTTTTTATGGCAATGAATTTTGCGTGATAATTTCCTTGAAAGTATTTTTATGGTTCGCAGACTCTTTAAAAATTTAATTATAGTTAGCATATGGGTTACTGTTAATATATTTTTGACAATTTATTATTTATTCAGAAAATCATTTCGATTGGCTTGCCGCTCTACGGTCATCTTGTACACACGAGGGCTAAATACACCGGGACCTACAGTTTAAAGTTGATTCCCAACCACTAACAAACATTCATGCCTACGCCAAGATTCGAACCTGGAGCCTTTGGTACCAAAGGACAGAATGCTAGTCAATTAAACATCAGGCAGCAAGTTTCACTATTTATGTTTTAATTGATATTCTTTTCGGTTATACTCTTCAGTCATTCTTTGTTATCATTAACTAACGTTTTATCAAAAATAGACTTACACCAATTTTCAAAAAAAAAGCGGCTCATATTTTAATTCCAAAAGCGTTTATTATGTTTTTTTTTTCACATTTCAAATGCATCACTATGACAACTGCGTGCTACATTTACAACCAGTTGATTTATTTAAGCAACACATAATATGTTTAAAAAGACAACTTAATATAACATTCTTTTTATTCCAATATTTATTGGCAATCCATAACCAGATGACACAAAATTTCAGCAATCTTTACAAATCACACCACATTAGTTACAATGTCAAGCGAATACTCATTCATTCATTTTGCATAATCGACGTAGTGCATCTTCAGGAGATGCGTGCGAGACACTAGTACAGACGGTGCCTCGTTCTGCTAACAAGGCACGTGGATACTGCAGTCCGCAGAATAACGTATCATGAATATGGAATGTGTTTTAAGACATTGATTGAGCCATCAGGGGACGAGAAGTTCGGAATCGACGATGGAGTACTAAGTTCATTTATCGACATGATTGGCAGTTGGAAGACCGAATGCCCCTTGAGGATGGATGTATACAGCATGGAACCATTGGGGATTGATAGTTAGAACGGTTTTATCTAGGATTGGAAATGGAGTTGCCTTTTAAACATTTACAAATGCCTTTTTCAAAAACGCTAATTGGTTAACTACATCAAAACAACAGCGTTGTGATATTTAGAGCATAGGAATTTTATTGTAGAAGATTTTGAAACTGTTTTAAGGCAGTGATTTTTGAATGACAGCATCCATGAAAGTGTTGTGATGGTTCGGGGATGGTTTAACTACAGTTAGCATATAGGTTACTGTTAATATATTTTTTGACAATTTATTATTTATTCAGAAAACCATTTGCTTCAGAAAAGCGAATAAATTTCAAATAGAAATGTATTTATGCAAAAGTTTGCAATTTTTATATCCAAAATTAAGGTATATAAATGGAATTAATACATGTACAAAATTTTGTAACATATATTGAAAACGTTAAAAAAAAAAAATCCACATCAATTAAAAAATTTTATGCGTTACAATAAACTCAATATAAACATAATGTGAAATACGAAAACGAATGAAAACAAAATTTATATATATAAAACCCATCTTTTACCACATCCCATTTCTTTACAAAAAAGCAACCTAATATTGTATAATAAATAAAAATATCCAATTTTACTACTCTAATATAATAAAACTCTAATATAATAAACTCTAATATAATAAAATACTCTAATATAATAAAATACTCTAATATAATAAAAATGAAAAATATTTTATCTCAATTTTCAACAAAGGTTTACTTCTAGATTTATTTTAATGAAATTTTATTAAATTAATAAATTAAAATTAATTAATTTAGCTATTTTTTTTGTTTAGTTAATTAATTAAATTAGTTAAATTGAAAGAATTTGTAAACGAACTAAATATTTACAGGCACTTTAAAAATAAATTTTTTGTTAATTAATATTGCTTTGAATTTTAATACGTATAGAATGTATTTGCTTATTAATGATACAAAACATATTTATCTACGCCTAATTTACACTTTTACAGTTAAAATTCTTTATGTTCAGTTGTAATAAATTATTTTCATCACTCTTTTATCCAATTAACAGTATTTAATCTCTTATACTGTGAAAATAATCCAAATGCAATAAATAGAATTATTTATAGTAATTATAACAACGCGATATTCTATTTAGCATTGTTATATTTCTCGAGCTTTATATAATGGAAATAAATCAGGCTTTAATTAAAAAAAATTATTAATTTAAAACAAATATATTCTTAATAGATAAAATATTATTTAATAGAACATATTTTGAACAACAACATTAATTTTATTTAATGTATTACTATTCATTCAAAAATTTGGTACGCGAAAAAAATTAATTTCAAAATACAATTATTATGTTAACGATATGTGATATTTCATCATAATATGATCAACTCATATCAAGATGCGAATCATATGATATAGATGATATCTGAAAATCATTTATTATATGTATGATTCTACTTCTCGAGATATATATAATGACGATAATTCAGGTTTAATTCAGAAAAATTATTAGTCACAAATGGATATCTCTGAAAATACATTTTGGATGTATAAAATATCATTTATTGAAACATTTATTTCAGAAACTATAATATTAATTGCCGTTCTGATATTGTTAAGCTGTTATAAATAAACTGCGATAAAAAATTAATTTCGAAATGAAATGTTTAATGATATCTGATATTTCATCCATAATGTGATCATCTGTTATAAAGATACTGATCATATGATATGGATGATATCTGAAAATATTCTATTATATGTATTATTCTATTTCTCCAGCTTTGTATATTGAGGATAAGTCAGGTTTAATTTTAAAAATTTTTAATTAACAAGTAATATAAAAAAAAATTTAAAGTCAATTCCTACTTTTTTCACTCTATTGCAGAAAGTCCTTTATAAATAATTTTCATTCATTTTTTTAAATTCATCTGGCGTCATCTATTGGTAGATACATGCAACTTAAATATAAAAAAAAAAAATTAATTAATTTAATTTAATTAATGAATTAATATTTGAAAAAACTGTATTAACATCAAGTTTCATCTACTACAAGTTCAAAAAAATGTATTTGAACTTGAGTGGATGAATAAAAAGTATTTTATTAACGATTGAAAATTTGAACAATATATATATAGGGAGAGTGTGAGATAATAGAAGGAATTGAAAAATAGATACTTGTTAATGGGTAATTGGATAATTGTTTAATAATATCTAATTTTCCATCTTTAATATGGTCGTCTGATATCAAGATAAGGATCATATAATATGGACGATATATGAAAATTCTCCATATCATATGATCCATATATGATATCTGAAAATCATCCATAAAATGATCATCTGATATAGATGACATGTGAAAATCATTCATAATATGACCATCTGATAACATTAAATGGAACATATAATATGGGTGATATCAGAAAATTATTCATAATATGACCATATAATATGGATGATATCTGAAAATAATTCATTATATGTAGTCTTCTATTTCTTGAGCTTTATGTATTGAGGATAAATCAGATTTGAATCAGAAAAATTATTAATTATTAATCAAAAAATACATATTGAATGTATAATATATCATTTAATGAAACTTTTCTGATATTTAATATTTCATCCATAATATGATATGAACATCTTCTACTTAATGCAAATATCTAAGAATAAAAATAGAAATAAAATTTGCTACGAATTTTTCGACATCCAATTCTAACAAGTAATAATACTAGTGGATCTCATATTTGTACGACAAACTAACTTAACTATAATATATTTCCTTGAATATATCAAATAACTTAGGATCAAATTCTGAAATAAAGAATATCTGAAAGCGTATCTCTAGACAAAAAGCAGACATATGATAACCAATACTTTTCTCAAAATATTGATATGGCACTTTCACAATTTAGGTAATTTCTTTTCTCTTTTCTAGAACTATATTAGAGAAGACGAATTGGATATACATTTTACTTTATTTAATATGCATATATATATTCTAGACACAGAAAAATGAAACTAAAATAATAATAAGCTTCTAGTTGTTTAATCTTTCATGGAATTTCAGTTTTAACTTATATTTTCGAAATAAAACTCATAAAATAAAACAATTTAATTGCTTATGTAAAATTTTAATAATAGGAGGAATGATGATTTTACAATATATCCATTTTTTTTTTTCTTTTTAGAAAAATTTTCTTATTTTTAAAACAATATTGTAAAAAATAACTGTTGTATAAAAAATAATTGTTGCAAAAAATAATTGCTTAAAAATAATTAACTGTTAATATATAATTAATAAATAATTGTATAAAAATATAATTAATTGTAAAAAAATATAATATAATTAACTGTATAAAAAATAATTGTTATCGGTATGAATGTTCTTTTTTAAAATGAATGAATCAATAAATCTATTTAAACAGTTTAATATTAAATTGATACATAATTAATTTTTGACAGCATATGTTCTTCATTAATTATTAACTCCATATATATATATATATATATATATATATATATATATATATATATATATATATATATATATATATGGAGTTAATAATTAATGGAGAACATATGCTGTCAAAAATTAATTATGTATATTAATATATTAATTATGTATATATATATATATTTTTTTTTTTCTTAATGAGTTTTATAGATTAGACAAATAATTACTGAAGTTAATTTAAATATCTTAGAAAGAAAATTTGCATTTTTTTTTCAATACTTATTGTTTTTAATTGTAGTTTGAAATTCATTTTTTTTTTATAATTTTTGCTGTCCTAATGATTTAATTTTTTTTTTTACATACTTAACCTTTTCAAAATAAAATACAGGGGTCCAACTTATTGTATAACACATACTACATTTGACATATATATAAGTTACGTAAAGTAATTTCTTTTAAACTTTTAAATGCAATTGTATGATTTTATACAAAAAGTAATATTATTATAAAATGTAAGCTATATAAACTATCTGAAAATTCTTGTCAGTTTAGTAATAAATGAAGGAAAATTATAGCAATTCGAACAAATATATACATTTGAAGGTTTGGTGTTTTAAATATTATTAAATATTATAATATTAACTATAATATTATAATATTGTTATTTAAATATTATATTATTTCAAAACATTGAAATTTATTTAAATATATTGAGCAATAATTAAAATTGATTGTAAAATGAACAAAGATTGATGTGTGTATTGTTTTGATTAAAAATTGTAGTGAAGCTGTATGGTTTGAAATCAAAGTATGAATTGTGCATATTTTTTGAATAAGTATAAACAATTAATAAATTAAAATAATAATATTAAGAAGAAAAGATTATTTTAAATATAAATATAAACAATCAAAACTTATTTTATATCATATATAAAATAAATATTAATTATTAAACACTCAATGTTCTTCATATATATTTAGAAAAATTTACATGTTTGCATGCTACTGCATTAAAAATTATTTGAAAACATTTCTGAACTATTTTTCAGAATATTTTAGCATTAAATTTTAATTTTCAAAAGAGAAGAGAAAAAATTTTTCTGAAAATAATTGATATTAAAATATGAAAAGTGACAGATTTCTTTGAAAAACATTTTTTTATGCCTCCGAGCATATTTTTTTTATGGCTGTTATTCATAGTTGGCTGTCAAAAAGTTGCACTCGCTCGTTCGTTGAGAACTATTACTATTTACATTTATCACCATGGCAACGATTAAACTGTCATCTATTGACAAAATATCGAAAATTTGCTTTCTTTTGAATGCGTCGTGAATTGACATGAAACGACTCTATTCTTCTATTCTGTGTTTTTTTTTTTTTTTAATCAGAATCCAATCTCTTTGATGCTCGAATAGAACAAAGAGTAAATCGAAGTTTAGAACACGCGATTCGCCGTTATCGTTTGCGCTTGCGTGACTTGTGCTGCTAGCTTATGAGAGAAGCAGGTTGTTTATATCCTATTCTATGAATTATTTTAGGCTATAAGCATATATTTTTTCCCAATGAGACCGTAGAAAGCTGATACTTTCGTGATTTTGAATAACGCTTGCAATAATCATTTCCAATTATATGAAATTATCCAATGATTGCAGGGGTAATATCGATGTAAAAATTCAATTTTAACGTTAAATAAGGAAAAAATTCGAATTTTCCAATTTTTTTTAAGAAAAATATAATAAATAAATAACTAAATAAATGAAACTATATAAATAAAGAAATGATTTCTTATTTCGAATTTATTTAAGGAAAAGTTCGAATTTTTATGGAAAAGTTAACAATTTTTGACTGTTTTTATTATTGGTTATTGATATAACTTAAATAGAAAAACTGTTAAAATGGTATTTATTTCTTAAATATAAGATTAGTGTTGTTTCTATTCTAATGCATTTGGCAATACAGAGGCAGTTAATCTTTATGCCATAAGCAAGGGCTGCACCGCTGTTACTCATTTAGCACTACCCAGGAGGCACGTGTGTAGCTTGAAGGTATGCTACGGACGCGAGTACCACTACCACCAAACTCTAAGATCCTATTAGAACGGGACCTACAGATTTAAAGTGGATTACGAACCACTACAAACATCCATGGCACCACCGGGACTTGAATCAGAAACCTGTGATACCGAGTGCCAGAGCGTCAGCCACTCGGCCATCAAGTTCCTATAAGTTTAGTAATTGAACTTTATTTGCACTAACTCACTGCGTTGCAATATTAGAATGAATTAATCTGCCATTATGATTCACAAAATTATACAGACTTCTTATCGCTATTTTTTTTTAAATTCCTAAGCAATAAAATAATTTTATACAAATTCATTGCTTTGCAATTATAAATAAGCAGTACACTATAAAACCAAAATTTAAGTGCATAATTTTTGAGTTTTAAATTTCGATTAAATTTAGATTTTAAGTAGATAATTAGTTAATAATTTTAGATTAGATATTTAACAGGCCACGTGTGTCTGAGAAAAACCAAATTTCAATATTAATAAGACATTTTTTTAATTGTAATTAATATTTTTAAACATTGAGTTTGAAAAATCTGAATGATTGACTTTTTTCTTATGGTCACAAGTCTGTTGATGTACTTTACGATTCTCAACTTATTCTGGCAAAGTGGAATTAGTATACACCATAATATTTTGTGATTTTTAATAGTGTAGATCACTAGCTTCTAAACTATCCTTTAAAAAATACTCAGGTCTCCATTGAAATCTATCTTCTTTGTGAACAAACAAAAATATATAATAAAAATTGTGTTTTTTAATATATCTATAAATCTACATGGTTAGCAAAAATGTTGTGCATGAGACACATTGAAGCTTGAAATTATAAAATTAACGAATGGCTATTGAGGGTGTCTTAAATTAATACAGTTTGTACGTAATATGTAAATTACAGTTGTGTGTTTTATGTGTGAACATTATGCCTATTGATATTATCGTATTCTCAACTAGTCAAAACAGACACATGTTCTTGATGATGTAAGCTCTATTCACTTACAACAATAGTAATTTGCAATACCATAACTTTGACTACAATAGCTTTCTGTATGCTTTATCTGAAAATAATGTTACACAATTGGTAAAAAAAAGAATATTTTTTTTTACTTTCTTGCTTTTCTTCCTTCTTTTTGCTCTACACTTCTGTTTATTTTAATTAAATACCGCCTCCCAAAATGATTCCAGAGCTACTATTAAATCTCTTTTGTTCATTTCATTAACATCTATAGGATGATGTAGCTCACTTTAAAAAAATGCTGGTTTGCTTTGTTAAAATAGATTAAAATTAATTAAATTAATTAATTAAATATTTGGAGAATAATTAATTTTTAGTGTATAACTTTTAATGCTATTTTTATAACACGTAATTTATTATATGTAAGAATATAATATGAAAACATATGTATGTTAATAATATCCTCATTTGTTTATTCTGACAATGAAATATAAAACTAGTATGGATTTTAAAATATATATATATATATATATTACAATTTTAATTTTGCAACAAGCAAGAAATATATGCATTTATGTATGATGATCAGAGGTCTGATGGCCGAGTGGCTGACGCTATGGCGCTCGGTATCACAGGTATCGGGTTCCGGAGTCCCGGTTCCTCCATGGTTGTTTGTAGTTATTCGGAATCCATCTTAAAACAGTAGGTCGCGGTCTAACATGAGCGTTCCGGGGTATTGTTACTCCGCGTCCGTAGCTTATCTTCAAGCTACACCACCTCCTAATTAGTGCTAAATGAGTAACGTCGGAAAGCCGCTCATGCCTTAAGGCATCAAAGACAACTGTCTAAGTGTTTTTGCCAGCTGCATTAGGGGAAAAAAACATATGATCATCAATATATTCGAAGTGTAACATTTCTAATAATAATGGCAAACTAAATTTACTCAAAGCACAGAACAATGTTAATTTACATTAAAAGTACCACCTTCCTTCAAGATAAAAAGATATAACAAAAACTATACATTACCAATATCTATAATTAAATGTATACTTTTATACATCGTATATAACACTTATATCAAAATTGTTAATAATTTTACTGATGCTACTATCTGAAACAAAGTCTCGGATCCTTACTAACTTATTTTTATATCATTTTCATGAGGTTTGTTATAATTGTGATAAGAATATTAAAAGAATTCAGTACGTCCCTTTCCTCCTGAATGTTTGAGTAGGCGTTTTATCTCTCAGTGGGCAATAAAGTTTGTACTTATGGATATTTTATGATTATGTCTTTCTACACTCATTCGTAGAAAAATCTCAGTATCTTTTTCAGCATGATATTGCAGTAATAATGTGGAATAAAGGGTTGAAGTGCCATAAATTGCTATGAATCACAATTTCGTTGTGCGTTATCAAATCTCCAATGAACGTCTTAGATAATACCCTATTTTTTATGAGTTCTTTAATCCTTTTAGGAGCAATATTTTTACAAAGATTTGGACCCACATGTGAATTTTAAATTAATTATAGGTTGAAAATCATGGCGCTATGGTTTCATTTTTTGATTGCGAAGGAAATTTTTAAAAAAATCTCATATCGGTCGAAACTCACATAGAAAATTCTTATGTTACGATTTTTGTATAAAAAAAAAAAAAAAGAAGAAACTAAATAGGAACAAACCAAAAATAATTAAAAAATGTTTAAAATTAAATATATTTTATGCTTTTTTTCTGGAGAAATCGAGAGACTACACCAAACCCCAAACATTTAGGAAAATTAAAAAACATTTAGCATCTGTGTCTTAAATTAATAAAAAGAGAAAACAATGATATTTTGCAAACCAAATAGAAGGTATCATTTCAGTATCTGAAAGGATCATTCAATATCATTTTAGTATTTGAATCGGAGATTCAGTAACATTTCAGTGTCTGAATAGGATAATTCAGTATCATTTTAGTATTTGAATGGATGATTCAATAACATTTCAGTGTCAATGGATGATAGAGTATTTTAGTATATCCATTAATGATTCAGTATCACTTTAGTATATCCATCGATGATTCAGTATTAGAGTTTTTGCATACCGTATGTTAGTTGCCGTAGGACGTCCGTTAGCTTTTTCTCTCTAGCGCGCATGCTCATAGAAAACATTATTACAGATACGCATGCGCAGTTTCCCTTGAGCATGCGCGCTAGGGAGAAAAAGCTAACGGACGTCCTACGGTAACTAACGTACGGTATGCAAAAACTCTCTATTATTTCAGTATATTCATCGATGATTCAGTATCATTTCTGTATCTGAAACGATGATTTAGTATCTTTTCAGTGCCTGAAACGATGATTCAATATCATTTTAGTATTTTAATGGATGATCAGTATCATTTCGTGTCTGAATGGATGATTCAGTATCATTTTAGTATTTAAATGAATGATTCAGTATCATTTTAGTATTTAAAATGAATGATTCAGTATCATTCAGTATCATTTCATTGCCTGAATGGATGATAGAGTATCATTTTAGTATCTGAAAAGGATGATTCAGTATCATTTTAATATCTGAATGGATGATTCCGTGTCATTTCTGTGTCTGAAATGGATGATTCAGTATAATGTCAGAGTCTGAAAGGGATGATTCATTATCCTTTCAGAGTCTGAAAGGAATGAGTCAATATCTTTTAATATCTTAATGCATGATTCAGTATCATTTCAGTGCCTGAACAGAAATCCGTTTTGCAAGCACAGATGGCACTTACGAATTGCATACAGATTAATAGAAGATAAAAAGAGTTTTAATATTTATTTGTTAAGTCACATGATTTAAGTCATTCCTTCTGAATAACTCTCAAAATGTATTTAAATTCATTGCGTTTTTATTTCCTTCACTTCATAAGAGAATATGGATAATTTTCATGCATAGCTTTAGTTAATAGGCTTAATTTTTTTTCATGGGCTATAAACAGACATAATACAATTTTAAATTATTAAAAATTCATTTTAAAAAAAATAAATAATTTAAAATCTATGCTACAGTTGTAATACCTAACTTGTTCATTTAAACTTGAAAATCTGTATTTATATTTTAAAAACATAAAAAAAATAATTATATGTATAAAATTACACAAATTAAAGTTAAATCAAAATAACATTGCTAAAACAATAAAAAAATTAAATAAATTGCATTAAAAAAGTCTTATTTTATTAAAATTGTCTTATTTCTCTTAAAGAAATGGTTCAAATAACAATAAATTGTCTCCCTTTAAAAATTGTTTCGAATTAGAGATAAAAATAAATTCACAATTCCAAAATTGAAATAGAAAAGTGAATGAATAACAATCATTTCTATAATGTTTTTCCTTTCGATATAGCAAAAAGCTTGTAAAGGGTCATTTTCAAAGTGAGTCGAAGAATTTCGATGAGAAAAGTTTACAGTTTTATGAAGAGGATCTATGCTAAAATCTTGAAGGAATACAAATTTAAGGATTGAGGATCGATATGACTATATACCTCTTCTTTCAATTTATGAAATGCAGATTGGAAATGATAGCTCTGCAGCTAGGTTTTATATTGACAAAGAAAGGGAACCACTGGTTGTCAAATTCGAACCCAAGCTAAAAAATTTCGGATGTATTAATTAGGTAGCCGTATTAATTAGGACTTGATGCCCGAGTAACTAGAGCTCTGTGCAATAGGTTTCTGAGGAATTATAGATGCTAGTAGTGATTTGGGATTCAGTTTAAGCCGCAGGTCGCAGGCTAATAGGGCTGTAGAGTTAGGCTTAGTGCCAGTAACAGATTTCGAGTCAGGTGACGTTTTCACGGCAGTGAACAAACATGACTGCCTTAGCCCACCATAAGGCTGTTGCGTCAATTAAGAAGAAGAATTATTTTTAATTTATACTAGATTTTTAGAAACAAATGTTGTAACTATAATCCATTAATAATACACATAACCATTGTAAAAAAAATTTACATTTTTTGTAAATAACATTTTAAAAATGTAATATTTTGCAAATTTTGGCGTCTTTTAATTCCGCACTAGATTGCCAGATACACATATTTCGATAGCCGATTGTGTGGAAAGTTGGCAAGTTGCCAATCGGCCAGATTAAAACAGAGTACCTTAACGGGTAGTAGAAAGGTATTTTCAAAGGTGTTATAATTTCAATAAAATTTGTTTTAATTTTTGATAATTAAAATTTTTGAATCACATATTATAAAATGAAAAAAATTAGATAAAAATTTTTTTCTAATAACTATCGAACTTTTTTTTCAAAATTGCTTTACATCTCATATGTCTGTCTAACACCACTAATATGTAATCTATTCATCCATTTCCGTCTTTAAGCCTGATCTTTACCTTTCCAGAAAATCGTTGATAGCAGCCTTACCCAGAGCCTACTGGAGCCTACTATACAGCACCTATATTGCGCCATCGTAAGTGTCAATGAATGCCTTTAGGAAAAACATCTTACTTATTCAATCCCAATAAAAAGACTATTCATATTGCAAATTTATGATACCCATTTCCGCCAAAGATTTGTTTTTCAATTTCGCTTGTCGTATTTTCGTCGTCTGACTACTTTCAGTTCCTCAACCCAACACAATATTCACTAGACGTTTTTTATTTCAGTAAATAGTACTTATTATAAATTATTCGGATTCTGAAAGAAAAATTCGTAATTTCAGTTCCTTATTATTCATATAATGATCAGCTAGCAAATTCTATTCCGTCTAGATTATTAATGAATACACAGAATAGAAGCTACACTATTGAATGACTAAAAAAGAGGCTTTCATAGATAGAAATAAAGAATATAGTAGTTAGTTAGTTGAATTGTAAACTTCTTCTGCAGTTCTGTGCATTTCTTTTCAGTATTTAATTGAACAATTCGCCAAATGAATGGAATTGCTATCTTCACTGACTCAAGGTCTACATACAGGCTTTTATAAAGGTTTTCTTATTGTTGCTTTTATTATTAGTATGATCTTGAAAGGTTTTTCTCTTACAGAATAAATTCACTGCTTGCACAGAATGCAACGTTCCCTGCCCTTGTGGATTTGGAATTGAATGAAATTACAGACTTTTTGGCGAAGAATGTCAGAAATCTGAATCAGACTGCCATTTCTACTTCCCTTGTAGATACAAATGACTAAGCAAAATCTAAACTTACAATTTCTTCTAAGTTTAAAACTAAGTACCATTTACAGAAATATAACTATAAGCGCCACAAAAATATGAAAATTTCTGCTGATGGCGTTAAAACATACCAAAAATGTGGGTAAAACTGCACTAAAAATGCCCTGATGTCGAACTTATTCCTCATCATGTCTTTGATTATCCAACTGTTGCAGCCACCATACATTGTCTGGACCATCCTTCGGAAGAGGATTTAAATTCCGAGCTAGTAATCGATATAACCAATATTAGTAGGAAACACCGCGATATTTGATTTTCTTTTTACTCTTAGGGGGATACCACAACAGCAACAATATAAAAATTAAAAAATTTTAATACATTAAATGATATGAAATTATTCAAAAAAAAATTATCATATGATTAATTATGTATTGCTCAATATTTTTAGTTGTTGTTGATTTTTTTAATTGTTAAAATATGTCTCACTTAGGCTCTAGAATACATTCTACAAATGAAACAAAAGATTTAATGCATGTAATCCAAATGATGCGTCGTGTTTCAATGATTCAGTAAAATGTTTTCAGTACCCAAATTCTAAATCAGACAAATGTAACTGCAACTCAATTAATTCTTTGCATAAATTGAAGCAATAAAATACATCTGACGTTATTACGATGCTTTTATATTATTTATTACATTGTTTACATTTTTTATTCATTATTATGTATAGCGCAGAAGAAACTGGTTGCGTAAAAGGATTAGTCACTTGTCTAGACATTACGCCCATATTGAAAGAAAAGCTTTCCAACCCATTTTTGAACAAAAAGCATCAAAACTACAATGTAGCTCTTTAAATATTTCGTCGTAGATAATATTTCTAAAGGAGGCTAATGCACTGGCTTCTTCTAATGATAATAAAAATATGTAAATAATTGAGCAGCATTGAATTATAATTGCATAGCTACATTAGCATTCGCCATTTGGAGATGCAACCATGGCAGCTGTTTTCTGAGATGTGGTCTCATATCCCACTACATCGTTTGCTCCCAACCAGCTTTCTCTTCCGTAATATTAGTTAAAATTTTGATATTAAAATTTCATCATTCCCTTCTCTCATAAGCCACTACTCTACGCAAAAGAAGATGACACTCAAATTCTTATGAAATTATATGACAAAATATGGCTGTCACGGCCATTTAAGCATTTCCCTTCAGTTTGGAGCACAAAACTTTAAAATTGCGTACATTCCATGAAACATCAAAACTCTAACTAAATAACGCCTTTCATTAAAAGAATTTCACAAGCATAGACTTCACAAAGAACTTCCTGGCCTGATGGCCAAATGGCTAGCTCTCTGGTCTTTGGTACCACAGGCTTCAGGTTCGAATCTTGGTGGTGGCATGGATGTTTGCTGGTGGTTCGGAATCCACGTTAAACTGTAGGTCTCGGTCTAATTACCCTAAAGTGTGCACAAAATGACCGTAGAGCGAGAATACAAAGAACTTTCAATCTATGTGATGCATCACTAAATAAAGGACAAAAACATATCAGCGATTGTTCGTTAAAGCACATAAACTGATATACTATTGCGTTGCCGCTACATTTAAATATCATTTTGCATGCAATTCAGAAGTTGATTTGTTGCTTAAAAATACTGATCAATAAAAGTCACAATGAGTCGATCTAGAGGTAAATACAACGGCATAAATTTTACTTTCGAACTTTACCATCTTGCGTGGGGAAAAAGTACGACTTGTAAAACTTAAACTTACCATCATCACATATTTAATATTATGTTTTAAAAATTCACATATTTATATTATGTTTTTTTTTTTTATAAATAACTTCTCAGCATCAAAAAATAATATCATATTCACAATCAAAATACATAAACTTATGATGTTCACAACAATTTTTAAACTTGATTAACAAGTTGATTTTTCGGTAGAAAATATAACTTTTTAAGCAGAGTATACTGCTAACAATAAAGGGCTAACCCTCGATTATACCCTCCAACAAATTGTCAACCCTCGATTTTTTTCTATTAGTTGTATTTAAAATAAGTTTACAAATTTTTTAATCAATACTGATTAACTTACATTGAATTTGGAAATGTTTTATCAGATTAGTTAATATCTTTCATATTCGGTATATTCGAAACAAAAAATTTCTTATTTAAAAAATATACTTCTTAAAAATATCTGACTTAAAAAAAAAAGAAATTATTACACTATCCTGCTTCTGTTGCTCTTCAGATTAACTCTGTGTTCATATGAAATTTTCGAAATGAGAAATGTTTGCATTTTTCTAATGACAAATAATGTAAAATAATCATAGAAATTAATAAAACTTCGATAATAGCGATAATAGCTTTAAAGAACCTATCTAAACCAAATTCCAATCATACGATTTTGTATAGAAATAACTATGAAGCTTCCATAAATTTAAACTGTTTGCTGGCCCTGGTAATTGAAAGTGCAGCTTAGTTTAAATAGACAAATGGAAAATAGTATATGCAGATAAAATCATTTTTTTCAGCGAAAACACACACTAGACGTGACAAAAATATTCAATTCACCATGTATTCATGGAAAACCCATTAGTTATCACTACCAGAAAAAATACATGACCTTTGCAAAAATATTGCTCATAAATTATAAAGTTTTATTTAATGCAGCTTGAAACCCTATCAGATATCACTTCCTGAAATCTTTTGACTGACAGAGTGGTGTAGAATTTGAATGTGAGTGGTATTAAAAAAAAAAGAAAGTTTTGAAAATAGTTTACGTGGCAACCATGTTTAAATAGCAATCGTGCAAAAGGTAGATACTATCTACAACAGGGTGACCAACCCAAATGATCTTGCGGGCCACTTTGGAAATGCATCATAACTCCGCAGGTTGCATATAAAATTATATATCCCCAGATTAGATTTAGACATACTATAGACATTTTTTTGGAGTGAACAATTGAAACACAAGGAGTTATCATTGTTCGGTTTATTATTATTCTTACATGTAAACATAGATAATATAATATGATACTAAAAGCACATTGTAAAGAAATATATAACACTAAAAATGAAATATTAAAAAAATATAAATATAAACCAAATAAAAAAAATTAAAGCATTAAAAAATATTTATTTTACTAGTGGGATATTTTTTTTTCTTCACTCTTTCACTTAGTTATCCCAGTTTGGGTATTTTTTGCACATCGCAATTGGTGTTGCAAGTTAGTGTCCGTTATGTTTGAGCGTGTTTTATGTTTGATCAATTTCATTTTCAAAAAAAAAAAAAAGCGATTCGCTGGAGTTAAGATGAACCAAAAGCGCTAACCACTTGGAAGAGTCTGGACTGCTCTGCTGTCAAATCTGCTATCAATAATCAACTGTGCCTTGTTATTGATAGCAGCTAATTGCAGTGACCATCCTTAGTGCAACTAAGGATGGTCACTGCACTGAGGGCATCATGAGTTCTGTACTCATCAATAAAACAGGCAATATTTGTCCTATATTCGCAATAATATTATTTTAAAATCAAAGTTAATTTTCTCTTATAATTTCGACAGTTAATTTTTGAATATATGCATGCACACATAGTGTATTTTTTTAATACATTTGTTTTCACTACTTTGGCCATTATAAAGTAAATATATTTTGTAAAAGTGTGATAAATCTCACGGTCCGGAAAAATATTCAAGGCGGGCCGCATGAGGCCTCGAGCTGCGACGTGCCGACGCTTGATCTATAATGTACACGACACACACATAGTGATCAGTTCAGTAACGCAGTTTTCGATTACATGTTAATTTTGAGGGAGAAAATTAAATATTTTGATGATTAGAATTCCATATCAATATTTATTGAAAATGGCCCACAACATAATCAAAATCAGTCACTCGATATTTTCTAAATAAAGTTCTTTCTCCAAATGATGTGGTCAAGATGTATGTGGGGATACAGTCAAGAAAAAAATTATGTCTTTGAACAATTAATGTGCTTATTTCCTTTGTCATTCCTTCCTTTTTTGTTGAATTTCACGCCTCTTATATAATAAGCAATAGCAAGTAATGGTAATAACTTTTTTATTTTTTTTTCCTAATGCAGCTGGAAAATACTTAGACCGTTATATTTTATATCATGAAGGCTGTACCGACGTTACTCACTTAACACTATCCAGGAGGCGCGTGTAACTTGAAGGTAAGCTATGGACGTGGAGTAGAAATGCCCCTGAAACGCTACCGATCCTATTACACCTACGGTTTAAAGTGGATTCCGAACCACTACAAACACCTATGGCACCGCCAAGACTCGAACCCGAAACTTGCGATACCGAGTGATAGAGCGCTAGCCACTCGGCCATCAAAGGCCCTAACAAACAGATAAAAAAATATTGCGTTCGAAGAAAAATTGGTTTTATAAGTTTTATAATTTTTAATTTTAGGAATCAAAACATTCGCTTTTTATGTATAGAGATATTAACAGTACTTTAAAAATACAGAACAAAAACTTTTACTACAATAAATTTAAACCCTGATTAAATTTTAAAACTAATATTTGCTAATAAGCAATACCTTATTACTCCCACATTACAAAATATACCTAGAAAAAAATTAGTTATTAATACATCTAATTTTATTGGGGAAAAGTTTAGAAAAAGACGGGACACGATAATATTATCTTTGGTTAAAGGTATCGTTGAGGAAAAAAGTTTAATGATAACTCTACTAAAGCATTTGTTAAAACAATCCTTCGATTATATTTTATATTTTGTGTCATTTAATTTTGAATGGCTTATAATATTTCTGAAAATATTTCTATGTATCCAAAAATATCAATGAAATGGACTAATTACGAAAAATAAAAATATTGTTAGAAAAAATTAAAAGTGCTTTTAAAATAAAGGTTTGAAATTAACACACTATCATCATTCATATATAAAATATGTTTTTAAGTATTGAAATACTTTTGCATGCCGTACTACTCTGTTTTTATAATCTTATAGTATAGACTAGACACTAATTTTAAAATTTTCAATCTTATAATTTTTTTTTTTTATTTTCAATTTTTATTTTATCAAAAGTATTAAAATATAAATTGTTCTTCACTGGTATATTGTTCCACACAACACTATACTAACACAATTTCACGTACAATTACAATGGAAAATAAAACATGCAGTGTGCAGGTTGGGTAACTAGATTGTAACTCAGTGTAGTTGGGTTGAGATACTTGAGGCACAGGTTGGAGAACTCACAGCTATATTGACGCAAACCCACAAATACCACACGCATACGATAAGAGACATGTAAAACATTTAAAGTCAAAATATATATGTAAAACATTTATAGACAAAACATTATATGTAAAACATTTAAAGACAAAAACATTATAAATTTGTGGAAGAATACTCTGCTCAGGATGCGCGAAATACATTTCCTCTTCGGGTGAGAGTCTGTAAGCCAACTAATATGCAGAATTGTGTTTAATATATTTCTTTTCGGGGTGAAAGACTGTATACTAAAGGTTTCTGAAGAGAAACGCGTGGTTGAGCTGTACTTCCTCTTGAGTGAAAATGTCGAGGCCTACTGACCATTTCTCTTGAACGCCGCAAGGGGCGCTCTTGCCACTGTGTAGCAGGGAGCACGGTTACAAACAGTTATTTAACTTTTACGAGATATATCAGCATACAAAAATTTACTTGTACAAAAGAAAGTTTTTTTACAGTTTTATTTGTAAAATCAATATCAATAAAACCGTAAATACTTAACTTTATATACATTTTATTCACAATTTTAAAATTGAAAATATTCTATAAGGCATGGCCAAATATGTAAGCGGTAATCCAATTTCCTCCAAGTAGTTTCACAAATATTTTCGTAACATTATTTACAAACATTTTTTGCTTTTCTTGAATGCAATTTTAATGTCCACTTATGAATAAAGCTTTAAAAAAAAAATTTGTATGTAAATAAAAGTTATCTTATAACTGTTAACTTTTTTTCTAGCAAGTTCTATTGAATTTCTCTAAATTTCAAGATAATTCTAACATATTCTGTTAAATTTACCATACATCAAATCATACCTACACATTTCACTAAATATGGCAACTAATTCCCTTCTCATGCAGAATATGTAACATCAGCTGTTATTAAACATATATATATTATAATTGCAGCAGGCATACAATTCCAGTCTCAAACTCACAATTACCCTTTTGCTATAATGCTTAATCAGAAAAATCTGAGTAGAATATTGATTGGGAGGTTTATTGTGATAGAGACAGCATTGGTTATTGGATCAATATGTGCTACAATGAGACGAATAGCAAATCCGATAACACCTTAGATAAGCATTCATTTGCAGCAGCACAATACGCAGAATAGCATTCCTTAATTGCACCAATCAGTGCTGTTGTCAGAGGAAGATGAAACGCTGTCTCTAGACACATATTCAATCTGTTTTTCATCTTACCAAATAATAACGGACAGGAAACAAATATGGTTGATGAATTATTATTCTGAAGTAATTTAATTAGCACATTAGTTTGCAAAAATATTTTTATCCATATTTAGGAATACTATTCTTTATAACTCATTGAATCTATTAAGGTATTCAATGTATATGTATACCTATTACATATAATAATAAATAATTTAATGATACCATGATTACTTAATTTCATACTGCAGAAAATAAATTCTGTTATATATGAAATGTATTTTAGATATACTATAAATATTAAATACTACAACAGCAAAAATATTTAAGATACGCATCATTTTAACTTGAAATAAAACATTTATATAATTTATTGAATGAAATTGAGTAAAATATCAAAATCATTAAAAAATTAAATGATCATTTTATATTTTTCTATTTTACATGCAAAAAAAAATTTATATTAAAATTTTTAAAATAAAAAATTAAATTACCAAAAATTTAATTTTTACATGTTCATATAAAAATATTATATTTCATCTCAATCTTTATGAATAATTATCTAAAATATTTAAATTATTTCAAGAAATGTGTGGGAATTAGGTTACTGGAAATTAGATTAATTTAGTTTACTGAAAATTGGAATTTTACTGGAATGGAATTTTAGATTAGTTTACTGGAAAAAAAATTCAAAGAATAAAAAAATTGATGTAAAAGTTCCAAATCAAAATTTTCTTTAATATTTAATTTTCTTCTTTGGCAATAATAATTTAATAGCAATTTAATTTCAAACTAATTTATTAAAATTTAATTTGAAATTAAATTGCAAATATCAAAAAAATTTTTATACAATTAACTTAAGAGGAAAAAAAATGGTCGTTTTTCTTTATTATACAGCATACTCCAAAAATAATTTTCATAACTATAATATATTCACTGGAAATGGCAGGAAAGGAACCAACTTATGGTGCCACGTCGTGGATTAACAGAATTAATTAACATGATTAATAACTTCTAAAAATTTTCCATTAAGGAAACAGTGGTCTTTAATGCAATCGATTCAGCTTGCGAAATATAGTACACCAACTAATTTTTTGCGACAAAATTCCAATAAATTTTAAAATTTCAGAAAAGGGACCGTATACAATATTACTATCGTTTCATTCATTAACTGAACAATATGTTACTGTCTTCTTATGATTACTAAGAAAAATAAATTTGCTTGAATTCATTGAAAATGCATGAAAAAATAAAAATAAATGAAATAGTTTATTTAAATAATAAATGAATAATTAAATAGATTTAATACTTTATCGCAACTATACTACGTCGAGTCAAAAAAAGTCATTTAATGATCTTTATATGATTAAGTGAGCGATAAATGTAGTTAAAATGCTCTAAAGACCGCACAATTACGTGTTTTTATTTTTTTTTTTTTTTTTTTTTTGTGTGTGTAGGCATCTTCAATTTTTAGTCAGTATCAATTAGCTAAGAATAAAGATCGCGATTTTCTTGAACTACACATTATCAACTAATGAGATTTATTTAAGTAATTATTTTTAAATATATTTTTGCATGAGGAAGAAAAAAAGCGAATTTTTTTTTGCACTGCGAAGCGAAAAAGCTTGAAAAGCGAATTTTATTGATAATTGAGGAAAATAAACGGATATTATTTCCTGTTCTAAATAAAAACTTATTAGAAATTTGTCCAAAGGTTTTTTTTTACATTTTAATAATTGAAAAAAAGATTAATTTAACATTTTTATTCATGCAGTAAGATAAATTTCAATTTTTTAATTAAAAGGAAAGAATTTTTGGTTATAAAGTATTATTTCAAATGAACGTAAAATTATTAATTGGTAACATTTTTAAACGTTAATGATTTTAAATTAATTTGTAATTAATTTTCGTTCTATTAATTCATTATTTTAATAATGAGGGGATATTTTTTAATTATTTTCTCATAACAAATCATACAAATATTTTTATACATAGATTCTTTTTTAGGATCACGATGTAGTTATTATTTTAATTTTTTCAAATAAAAATACTAACTTGTATAGTTTATTCTTATGAAGAATTGGCAAAATCGCAGAATAAGGGTCGCTGGGATTTGGCGCCACATTTTTTCCACCAAAGTGCGCCAAGAAAAGTATTGCGATTGTAAGTGAAGTGAATTGCAAACAGTACAAGAAATGCGACTTATCGTTCAGTTGGCGCCACAAAAATATCTCCAAATCCTAACGACCTTCTTGTATCTTAAAATATAACCAACTTTACCTGACGGGGACAAACATGATAAATTCGTAAACCAGAAAGATTCTATATTATATTTCAGAAAAATAAGTGAAAAAAATGGGTTCCTCAGATATCTAAAGGTATTTGTTTCAAATTGAGATAGCATCAGGAACCAAAATTTGTTCACTAAGTTAGTATTTTAATTGTAAGATGATCAATAAGCTTCATAGCCATGGGCAACGTTAAAAGTTCTAATGAATAATTGGCATCGATATTTATTGAAGTATATTTCAATAAAAATCAAAGTTATAAAATATTCTTTAACTTCTTCCCTTTAAAGAATGTTTCAACTCTTTTCGAAAATTATTAATTTTCTTTCAAACAAAATCCACTTATACAAATTGAATTTATTCAGGTTTTCGTTTTTTTGGTGATAGTAGTTCTAAATCATAATAAAATCAAACATTTTCTTTCATTTCATGTCAAATGATATTTTGAATATAAGAACAGTAATTAAATAAAAAAGCTCCTTATATATTTAAAGTAATAGTTTTAGAAAATAGAATAATTTTATTTTAATATTTTAACGAAATGTATACACTAATTTGAAATAAAAATTACTAACATTCTTTTTAGATACTTTATATTATTCCGAGTAGTAAATTGTAGTATGTGTATAAAATTTAAAAGTGATAGAATTATACAAGAATAAAGAGAAATTTTTTATTAGCTAGAAAGATAATTTTTTTTTATAATTTAAAAAATTTTTACAATTTGACATTTAAAGTTTTGTGTAACTTTAGCATACATTAGAACATTGATGAAATATACTAATCGTAATATTTCTTTTGAACATCTGCAGATATTATACTACTTTATTTAATAAAAAATAAAGTAGTATAATAAATAAATATTTCAGTTTTAAATACTTTTATAAACATTATACCTTTTAAAATATTTTATAAATATTTCAGTTTCAAATACTGACTACTACATTTCATAATTTATAAATGTACATTTTGTATATAATTTATAATATACACTGAAGTGACAAAAGTCATGGGATACCCCTCTTATATCGTGTCGGCCCTCCTTTCGCCCGGCGAAGTGCAGCAACTCGACGTGGCATGGACTCAACAAGTCGTTGGAAGTCTTCTGCAGGAATATTGAGCCATGCTGTCTCGATAGACGTCCATAATTGTGAAAGCGTTGATGGTGCAGGATTTTGGGCACGAAAAGACCTCTTCGATGATGTCCCATAAATCCTCGATGGGATTCATGTCGGGCGATCTAGGTGGCCAGATCATTCGTTGGAATGTCCAGAATGCTCTTCAAACCAATCGCGAACAGTTGTGGCCCGGTCACATGGCGCATTGTCATCCATAAAATCCCATCGTTGTTTGGGTACATGAAGTACATGAATGGCTGCAAGTGATCTCCAAGTGGCTGAACATAAGCATTTCCAATCAATGTTCGGTCCAGTCGCACCAGAGGACCAAGTCCATGCCATGCAAAAACAGCCCACACCATTACGGAGCCACCACCAGCTTGAACAGTGCCTTGCTGACAGTTTGGGTCCATGGCTTCGTGGGTTTGCGCCACACTCGAACCCTACCATCAGCTCTTACCAACTGAAATCGTGACTCATCGGACCAGGCCACGGTTTTTCATTCATCTAGGGACCAACCGATATGCTCACGTACCCACGAGAGTCGCTGCAAGCGATGTTGTTCTGTCAGTAAAGGCACTCGAGTCGGTCTTCTGCTGGAATTGCCCAAGAAAATTTCTCCGCACAGTTCTAACAGACAAGTCCCTTGTACGTCCCACATTGATTTCTGCGGTTATTTGACGCAGTGTTGCTTGTCTGTTAGAATTTACGACTCTTTGCAGACGTCGCCGGTCTCGGTCGTTAAGTGCAGGCGGTCGACCACTGCGCTGTCCATGGTGGGATGTTATGCCTGAAATGTCATACTCTCGGCACACTTTGACACAGTGGATCTGGGAATGTTGAATTCCTAACGATTTCCGAAATGGCATGACCCATGCGTCTAGCTCCAACTAACATTCCGCGTTCAAAGTCTGTTAATTCCCGTCGTGCGGTCATCATCACGTCAAAACCTCTTCACATGAATAACTTGAACAGAAATGAAAGCTCTGCGAAAGCACTGCGCATTTATACCTGTTCTACGCGATGCTACTGCCATCTGAA
This sequence comes from Caerostris extrusa, assembly GCA_021605095.1. Taxonomy (NCBI): domain Eukaryota; kingdom Metazoa; phylum Arthropoda; class Arachnida; order Araneae; family Araneidae; genus Caerostris; species Caerostris extrusa. Next base: position 12,401 of record BPLR01000468.1, on the reverse strand, counting down.
AATTTGCATATTGCTATCCCATGACTTTTGTCACTTTAGTGTATATTTTGTATGTATATAATTGATAATTGTACATTTTGCTTGTAGATTTATTTTATTTTTAATGGCTTAATTAATCTTTTATTGAAAAGATTGTTTTATTTTATTAGGTTTGACGACACTAAATAGTCTAAAAGCAAAATTGTTTTAGCATGTTTTTTTTTTTTCATAAAGGTATTTAACATTCAATACTCTTTAAAATTATTCCGAAAAATAAGACTGCATTTATATTTGTAATTTTGGAGAAAAAAAAAAAATATTGATTAAAATATATTGATTGAAAAAAGAAATATTAATATATTGGCTAAAAAATTAAAAAGAAATATTGATTAAAACGAGAGATATCATTCATTAAGCGATAATTACATTTAAAATTGGGAAAGTCAATTTTTGAACATCTATACCATTAAAATGTTCTATCAAATCTCTAAAAAAATTATTCATGTACTAATTTCATAATGCAGAACCGAGTTAGGTGTTAAATAATCATTATAATTAGTGGCATTGCATTACAAGTTACTTCAATTTGAACCATATTCAACAATACGACTTTTTGTGAAAATATAATAATATTTGCAAAAGTTATTAAAGGTTTCCTTTTTTGTCTACTGTATATAAATTAGTGCTTATTATTAATATACTTTGTAATATTTGCAATATTCAAGCATGAAAATGCTTGGAGAAATCTTACAAAAATATAATGATAGATTGACCAAAGAAATATGAATGCAATTAACGTACTAAAAAAATAATTCCTTAAAAAACTGAAATAATGAATGATTTTAATGTAAATCACTTCCTTGAAATGGAAAGAAATTGCGAGTTATTTTTTTGATTTCCATCTTTGTACTACATTTTAATAAGAGAACTGTTTTTTTTAATGTGAATCAGAGATGTTTTTATATATTTGTTCATTAATCATCGACTTCATTAATCATCCTTTTTGTTCCCAAAGTAATAATTCTAAAAGGTCACAAAATGAAAGTTTTACAAATGAAATGCTGTTTTTTAATTAAACCAAGTTGTAATTAAATGAAAATGGTTTTTTTTGTGCATCAAGAAAATCGAATGTTTCGAAATCTAAAATATTTGATTATTATAACATTCTCCGAGTTATACATTCTCCGATATATATAGGGTGTTTATAATTAAAGTGATCCTATTCAGACCCCTCTAGAACCCGTTCTACCTAACGGATTTTGATGAAACTTGGTGTATACGGTATATGGACAAAGATTTTTGCAATAAAAAAATAGTTCAAAATTTAACCACCAGGGGGAATTGTGGCGCTTAAAGAAGGACAGAAAAATTGTCAGAACAGTTAAAATTTATTCAAGTACAAAATATTCTCAACATGTGCTCCATTGACATCAATTCCGTGTTAAAAGCATCTTATATTGTGTTCAATGGTAGAGTGAAGAATCTCTCAAGGAATTTGAGGAACAGGACGCGTAATGCTGGATTTCAACTTAGGTAAAATCCTAATTCCTCTTCCATATGCGCGATCTCTTAGTAAAAGGACAATTACCCCTGGTGGTCAAAATTTGAAGCTATTTTTATGCAAAAATCTTTTCCCCGTGGTCCATAACCGTGTATACCAATTTTTATAAAAATCCGTTAGGTAGAATGGGTTCTACTGGGGTCTGAATAGGGTCACTTTAATTATAACTACCCTGTATTTTAACTCCTGTAAGTAAATATGTCGGAAAAGAATGATAAATGCTTAGATATCGTTTTTCCATTGTATTCAAGAGTAAAAATAGAAGGATTCCAATCAATCTAATGATATCTATCGCTTGGAGCGTTCATCCATAACTGAGAGAAAAAAATGTATCTGAATGTAGCAGGTTTCATACTTTGTGGTGCATTTTGAGAAACGTTGAGTCTTCTGCATAAATTATATTCGTGCGGCAAATGGCTTAGTGTCAAAAATTATAGAGCAACAAACTATTTTTAAAGTACATTTGTTTTTCTGGTATTTACCTTAGATACTAGATAGACGATATTTAACATTAACCAGTCTAGTGTAATTAATTATGCAGTGTTAATATTTAGAACTGTGGTCGCACACAGACTTGGAAATTGAGACATACATTATGATAATTGTAGATTAAATTCATAAAAAAGTGGAAATCATGAGGATATTTTATAAATTATTAATTTATGTTAGGAAAACAGCCCGATTCGTGGCTCAGTGGCAACTTGCGCCGCTGGTGAGCATCAGGACTGAGGAGACTCGATGGCGTTTGTGATGTTCAGCATCTTTCCTCATTAGTTGAACTAACTGGCTGGAGTTTTCCAGTTTTCTCCCATAGGATATGCAAATGAGGTTTAGTTCCCCTTAAGAGTCCCCCCGGAACTCACTTCCCTCTTCAACGACACGGAGCCAAGTCAGACTTCTGTGTTTCATCACAACAGAAGATTTTCTCCGCGCTCCTTAAATGAGACCACACGGGTTCATGGATATGTACTAAGATGTTGCTATCGACCAGACCAAGTGGGATAAAAAATATCAATATTATTGTTGTTTTGTTGTCTAAATCAAATTTTATATTAAATGCTTTATTTTTTTTGCACCTAACGATATTATTGTTAGGAGGAAATAAATAATTAATTCAAATAATAATATTCAATTATATTACAAATCCAATTTATTAAATAATTCAATTATATATAATTAAATAAATCAATTATATTACATATTTTAAAAAAGACAATAATAAAAAGTGGATATTGTAATATATGCAGCATTATATCTGTAATACTACGTCTTTCTACCATTATTATATCTGTTATATTACAGATATAATAAAAAACTTTGAACATAAAATAAACAATCTATAAGTTCACATATGTAATCTTTTTTCGGTTGGTAAAAAAATCGTTTCAAGAGAAAAAAAAATTTTTTGCATTTTAGAAAGTGGGATTTTAATTATAATCACGTTATATAGTGATTTTTTTATATACTCAAATATTTTATTTTTGAAATTTACATAATTTTCTTCTCAAATTTATTTTCATTTTTTTCAATACTTGACATTTTTCAATTTGTTTGGAAACTTTTAAGATTATTTTCGAGCGCCATTTACGTAAAGTAACACGTTAACATAAAGCAATTTAAAAATGCTTTACACTTTTCGGAACTCAAGTATTTTACAAATTTATCTGAGTTTCTCTTTTCCATGATAAGGCTGTGGTCTAAAAATTGTATGTGAAATGAAGTTTTTTTCTTTCTGTGTTGTGAAAAGTCTGCTGTGAATGCGTAATTTTTCTGTAATCTCTTTATCTCTTACTGTCGTGTTTAGAATTTAGAATTTTCTTCCTTTACTGTAATTTGTAGCTTTTTATACAAATGATCTGTTAAATATGCTTCAAATAATTATTCTAAATGTGTGTAATTACGAAAGAGGGTAATAAATCATACATAACGACATTTTCGCAGTAATCTAAATTTTCTTGCCTAACTATTTTAGACAAAAAAAAAAATCTTAAGCTAAATTTTCGAATTCTAAAGAAACACTGGACTGTTTCGCTTGTAGTATTTATAGAAACAATATCTCCTTTCTTTATTGCGTTTGTAGTATGTGCGAATTCTTGTCATTCTACTTATATTCTTTGTAGAATGTGACATAATATAAATAATAATATCGCTTGTAGCATTTATAGAAACAATATCTTTCTTGCTTTGTAAATCGTGAATTCCCGACATTAATACTTATTTTTGTGCATTGTGACATAAAAGTGAATTTTCTTTCTTTATATTATAGTTGTTTTTTTTAACTTTCCTTCAGAGTTTTTTTTTGTATGTTAGCAATATATGTTACTTTTACTGTTATTATTTTATTTTATATTTTATTTATTATAATTATTCTATTTTTATTATTATCATGTGTCAACATGATGTTGTCCTGATTAGAGACTCTGTAGCTCATTTTTAATTGCCTGGCGTTCGAAATATAAACAGACTATTGTTTCAGTATCCTCAAAAGAGTGTCTGAGGCTTAGTTTATGTTTATAAAAATTAATTTAACCATCACTTAACAAACTTTTCTGTCTGAATTGGGTAGTGCTCCTTGTAGTATTTGAACAATTGGTTTTTCATAAAGTCCTAAAGTTCTATTAAATTTTGTAATATTCCTATCGCTATTGAATTTGGCAATTCTTGTGCAGAGTTTGTACTTTAGGGTTCCGATTGCGCCAAGTCTCTTTTCCATGCCAAATAAAATCGCAGTATTTTGTAAACGCAGCAGCCATTTTGTTTATTTAGGAGGGACGAAAGCCGCGAGGTGAAAAAAGCTGCCAAATAAACAAGCCGAGCCCTAAAGTGCAGAACACCCATTCTTGTAGCATTCTGGCCAATGGCTTCATAAATTATTTGAGTTATTGAACATTGAAATACTTCCATGTGTATTTGTCCAGCAGAGCATGTTCACACATAATAAATTGAAATTCGTGAAAAAATTTCAATTTTTTATACTTTATAACTTATTGCATTTTTTTCTCATTCCTCTTTATGTATATTGTGAATTATGAAATTGTATGTAGTAATTCTATAGAGTATTACTTACTCTTGTAAAATTCATGTAAATCGTATATTTGTAATGTGTACGAGGAGACTCTATGCTATAAATAAAAATATCCGTTTTTGCCCGCCTGAACTTATATAAGATTATATTGTATGCTTGTATAAGATTATTAAAAATACAAATGTATAACATACTAAAATGAATAAATATCTGAAACCCATTTAACATTTTCAATTCCTTCACATATACTATTCCTTATTTTTTTATTATTTAATTGTGTGTGATAGAAAATGCTTTCATGAAGGTTGTTTCAAAGACACACATCACTCTTGACTTTCTAGTGATAATACAGTACTGTAACTAATCACCTTCAATCCATAATTACAAAAGAGGGTAAAAAATATCTATAATGATATGTTTCTCAGCAATCTAAATTTTAGTTACCAGTATAAACAATAACAATAATTAAATAATGAAAAGTACAACCAGTATAAACAATACATTAAATAATAAAAAGTACAAACATTACTAAATTTAATGTTCTTTATTTTCTAGTATTTAATTGCGTATCATATTAAACTGAATAAATATATAAACATCATAACTAAATCGCAAAATAGGGGCCGTTGGAATTTGGTGACTGTTTTTGGCGCCAACTGAGTGTAAAGTCGTCAAATGTGGTAACGTGAATTTTTGTATTGTTTGCAATTCACATCACTTACAGTTGCAACCCGTTCCTTGGCGGACTTTGGCGAAAAGAAGTTTTGATGCCAAATCTCAACGGTCCCTGTTCCTGTGAGTTTGCTAGCATCATTTGTCAATTTAAAAGAAAAAATATATATTATTAAATCTAATGTTTTCCTATGATAAACTTTATTTTATAGTATTTAATTGCTTATTATACTAAATTGATTAAATATCTAACCATCATTTGCCCTTTAAAAAAAATATTTTAAATCTATTGTTTTCGAATGTTATTTTTATTTTCTAGTATTTAATTGCGTATCATAGTAAAGTAAATAAATATCTAACTATCATATACTATTTTAAAAAGAAAAAAAGTATCATTAAATCTAATGTTTTTGTACGTTATTCTTTATTTTCTGTTATTTAATTGGTTGTGAACAACAGAAAATATTTTTCCAGTGCTGTTTTCAAAATAATAAGGATGATAATAATAATAATAATAATAATTCGCAGATTTACTCTCCAGTTATAAAAAGAAAATACATTAATATTTAACAAGCTCCCCTTCAAAGCCTCAGACCTGAATAAAAAAAAAAAACATGAAAACAACCATAGTGAATATGGAAAAAAAAAGCTGTTAACGCATCATTGTTCACTACTTTAAATGTCTTTAATTAAAAACAATAAAACCTTTTACTCCTATTACATTTAAATGACATGTTTACCGAAAAAATTACACATCAAAAGACATTTTGAAATAGAATTAAAAACCAATGATCGGAAACCTTGAATTTTTTTATTTCTAGAACAATTTTTGCAAAATCAAAATGTTAAGAAAATGCTTTAATGGTATTGGAAACTTTTAAGTGAAGGACAACTTCAAGTATTCATTTTTAAATTAAAAAATAATTAAATGGAAAGTACTCTTGTAAGTCGATTGTATTTCCGTTTTTTTTTTTTTGCAATAATTTCTTTTAACCTTAAAACTAGTTGAAAAAAAAAAAAATTCCTTTTTCGAATTTGTTAAATAATTATTTAATAGCAACTATAAAAATCGTTAACTATACATTTTAAACATAGTTTACTAAATATTATTACTTAAAGAAGTTGTTGTTGTTGTGTCTAATCTATGTTAGTCTAGTCATGTTGTGTCTAGTCTAGTCTAGTTGTTGTGTCTGTGAACGTAAAGGGGGAGCTTCTGTTGTGATGGTGCACCCATAGGAGGGCGGCGTCTTCCAGACGGACTTTAGGTGAACTATCCCGCATTTGAGTGTCGTACGTGAGAAAATAAGGAGAACTCCCATCAGGTAGTCCGTTTCACGAGGCAAGATGCTCTACTTCATAAACGCCATCGAGTCTGCTCGTTTTTGAAACAGTGTCTGCAACGACGCGATCTATTTAGTTTTATAACAAGAATTAATTTCGCTTGTTAATTGATTGATTTGTAATTCAATTGACTTTATTTTTATCTCTGTTTTGCAATGTTTCTATGTCATATCCTTAATGTTCTGCAATGCGGGACGGACATACCATTAGTAAGGAAAGGGGGCAGCTTCTTGTGATGGAGCACCCGTAGCTAGAAGTCTGGCTCAAGTCGCTGAAGAAGGAGAGCAGTGACTTCCGGGGAGGACTTTTAAGGGGAACTATCCCACATTTGCGTATCATATAGGATAAATCCAGGTAAACTACCATCAAGTAGTCTGCCTCATGAGACAAGAAGCTGACCAACACAAATGCAATCGAGTATCCTCTCTTTGAAACAGTATCTACAACAATGCCGCCAGCGTAATTAACCTCAGTCCTAATGCCCCTAATGAAGCACTTTACCACTGAGCCACGAGTCGGGCACTTAAAGAAGTGGTAGTAAAGGAAAACAATACATGAATTTTATTTCTTAATATATAGTCAGAAAAATATTTAACTTACTATAACACAAATGTCAATATTATTTTTTGACAAATATTAATTTATAGCATGATTAAAAAATGTTGTTACAAATACTAACATCTTTATAATGTAGGATTCTAGAATAAAATCATAAATTAAAATTTTTTTAATGAAAATAACTCGTGAAATAATATTCTCCTCTGTAATCATACACAAAAGAAAAAACAATCTGGAAAAAAAAACCAAAACATTTTTAATAATGAAACTTCAAGCTTTTATATTCTTCGAGAAATATTACTTTCATTATTTTTATGTATTTTTAACAAAAGCAAAAAAAAAAAAATCTTCATTTAAAAAGTAAAATGAAAAATGTATTTTTAATATGAAACGAAGAAATATCCGCCAATTAATGTATTTTTTATCATTTTTCATAAAATATTAATAAGAAATATTTGATATTCCATGAGAAATCAATTTCATAAAAATTTCTTTTACAAAAAAAAGAAACAGTATTTTCATTAATATTATTGAAGTAACACATAAAAAGAAGCTATAAGGATATGATTTATTTTAATTTTTTAACATATCATGAATAAAAATTAAAATATGTTGTGAGACTTATTTAAAAGTAGAAGTCATATTCTTTAAATGAATACAGTACAGGAGCACACTGATATGTCTATGATTATTATTTTAAAATTATAAGTAATATTTCTATCAATGTTAAATTCAAAGCAAAAAAATTAACTTCTTAGTTTAAAAACATATTGCATATATTTTTAGAATACTCGGCAAAAATTTTCCTATAGTTTTATAAACCTAAATACGAGTGATAGAAAAACTTGTCTTTCCAAATTTGAGTAGCTTTAGGATTTACAACTCAAGTTTAGAGTTAAAGAACTCATTTCCCTTCGCAGTTTCTTAAAACTTCTAAAGAGAAACACAAAACACAGAAAAACTTTAATCAGTTGTTTCATTGTAATAATAATGCATAAATTGAAATTGTTAATGCTTGAGGTTTACGTCGTTATTTTTTTCTGGGAAATTTTATCATTTTATATCATTTATATTATATAAAAATATATAGAGAGATATTTCCAAATTGTAAAGTATGTATTTTGAAATATAGATTCTAAATTGAAATGTATGGCATTTTCCATATGTTTTATTTTGAAACATCTGTGAAACTCGTAATCCACTTATGTAAGTCATTCTAATGAAGACAAGAGGGGGAGCGTTGAAATGGGTGGCAATCCCATTTTGCTTCAAAAACTCAACCAATGAAGCATGACTATTGATTAAGATGCTTTATATATTTTCTTAGAATCTCCATTAAGCCTTGTTTTCTTGTATCAGTGAATCAAAACCTGAGTCTTCTTGCATGTTGCCTCATGGATAAATAGCTCCACGTCCATAGTGGAAGCCAGCACCCGATAATGTAAACATCTTGTCTGTGTGGGGTGAGCTGGCTGAAGGGAGAAAGAAATGTAACACCAGCGGTGTGCTTTTTGGTTTTCGAATAAAAGAATTGTTTTTTACAGTCCACTAGTGCTATGTGTTTTATTCCTAGACCATACAGTACACACTAGCTCCTCACATTTCCACAGCGCCAAAATAATATTTGTTAAAAATAAAAAATGAAGTACAGATAAATTCAAATGTAAATTTGTTTTAATGAATTCCGTTTTTAAATCAGATGTTAAAAATGAAATTATTAGCAATCCTGTTTACACAGTTCCCAAAATATTTCTACTTTAAATCAAATATATTTGCTTACACATTAGTAAAGAAAAAAGCAATATAATAAAGATACCTAGTGAGAGTTTTTCCGCGTTTTTAATATCTATGCAAATGCGTGGAGGTTACCCCTGTAAGTCTTCCCGGAAGGTAACTGCTTAATTCACTGCTCGTCAGTTTTCCTTTGGTTTTTGTGTTCATATGTAAAGTGTAATTAATGCACTGTTAGCTCTCTAACCATACATTAATTTTCCTATAATTCTCTTTTAATATTTCTTCAAACTATTTTTTCCCCTTGTATCTTATATATAGCAAATATATCAATATTTGGTTCCTTTTAGTGTCATGTGTTTTATTTTATATACTTAGAGAGAGGCATTTGCATTTTGAAATAGGATTATTAATTCCATTCAATTATTAATTCCGGTATTCATTAATATTAATATGAAACCAAACACTGTGTACTGCATAAATTTAGAAAAGACAGGTACGGGATAACATGAATTTTACATTACTCCTTCTGGTACAGAAATATTGTTGTTTTTAACTCTAGTATGGCTTATCAAACAGGTATGCAAAATGTCCTTTAAAAATGACGAAATATATTATATTAATGTATTCTTCTAACTCCCAAAAGCCATTCATTGTGTTTAAATTACTAAAAATTTTCAATATTTCATATTTTGAATAATAAAAAATAAAGCCTTCTCATTCAAATATTATCTTAAACCAGTGATTCTTAGAGTAATAATCCATGAAATCTCCTCGTTGATTAACATATTTTCCCTTCATTTTATTTTTACATTTGAATATTAGGTTTATATAGAACCCGACTCGTGGCTTAGTGGCAATTAGAGCCGCTAATGAGCATTAAGTTTAAGGTCCAATCCACTGGCGACATTGTTGTAGACACTATTTCAGAAACAAGTAATATAAAAAAAATTTTAAAGTCAATTCCTATTTTTTCACTACATATTATATATAAATTATATATTGCTATATGGGCCTGATGGCCGAATGGCTAACGCTCTGGCGCTCGGTACCACAGGTTTCGAGTTCGAGTAAATATTTGTAGTGGTTTCGAAATCCACTTTAAGCTGTAGGTCCCGGTCCTAATCATCAAGTTACACGCGCCCCGGGTAATTGAGTAACATAGGTGCAGCCGTTATGGCGAAAGATCACGGTCTATTTGCCTGCTGCATTAGAAGAAAAAAATATTGCTCTTTATAAATAATTTTCATTCATTTTTTTAAGTTTATATGCCGCCATCTATTGGTAGATATATGCAACTTAAATCTAAAAAAAAAATTAATTAATTAAATTAAATTACTGAATTAATATTTGAAAAACTGTATTAACATCAAGTGTCATCCAGTACAAGGTAAAAAAAAAAATGTGTTTGAACTTGAGTGGATGAATAAAAAGTATTTTATGAACGATTGAAAATTTGAACAAGATATATATAGGGGAGAGTGTGAGCTAATAGAAGGAATTGAAAAAGGAGATTCGATAGCATTTGTGATGTTCAGAATCGTGTCTCGTGAGTCAAACTACCTGGTAGTAGTTTTCCGAGTTTTATCCCATACGATATGCAGATTTGGGGGTAGTTTTCCCTAAAACGTTCTCCCAGAAGGCACTGCCCTTCTTCTTCAGCGACATGGAGCCAAGTCAGACTTCTATCTATGGATGCTCCATTTCAACAGAGGCTGCCCCCTTTCCTTCCACCCATGAGTAGAGTTACTAGTGGTTATGGGGATGTCCATCCCGCACTGAGGACACTGAGGACACACACAACAACAACATAATTTATTGTAAGAATCAAAAGCAATAAAGCTGGCCACCATCAAATCAAAGGATGAATGACTTAGTTTGTGCATTCCTATTTTAAATTTGTTACTGACTAATTCCTGACTCGTGACTCAATGGTAATTTAAGCCACTGGTGAACAATAAGGCTAAGATTCAATCCCCAGGTGACATTGTTATGGCACTGTCTCAAAAGTTAGGAGACACAATGGTGTTTGTGATGTCCAGCATCTTACCTTGTTAGTCAGTTTACCTGGGGGAGTTTTCTGATTTTTCTGATTTTTTTTTGGGAGTTTTCGCATTTCCATACGATATGCAAATGCGGATAGTTCGGCCTAAAGGTCCTCCTGAAGGCACTGCCCTCCTTCAGCAACACGGAACCAAGTCAGAATTCTACCTACGAGTACTCCATCACAAAAGAAGCTGCCCCCTTTTTTCCTCCATCCATGAGTAGGATGGATGTCCATCCCTACCATGGATGGAGGGGAAGTGGATAATTAAGTCCTTAAAAATCAAATCATCAAGTCAAAATCAAATTAATCAAAAGAAATCGTCAAACTAATCATCCCCATCAAACACAACTTTTCTTAAATCAATTTTTAGCGAGAAATCTTAGATGAGCAAAAGAATTTAATTATTAAAAGAATATTAAGTAACAAAAAATTGAACTTATTATTGGTTTATAAATTTTGCCATTTTTTTCTACACATAGATATACATATTTTATTGACGTTTGGGGAAATTCTATACATTTCTTAAAGTCTTAAGGCAAGTAGTTTAAAAATAAATATAAATTCCAAAGAAGCATCAAAGTTGTCACAAGAGTATCAGAAACTATTTTGAAAAAATGTCAATTACTTTTCATTGAAAGTAACCGATACGTCGTTCCATACTTTCTGCGCGTTTGTTGGTATTAAATTTCAACGCGAATCCAGTTCCCATAAATACTTGTCAAGAAAAAAATGTTGCGAAATGGAATTTTATTAAGAATCTCGCCGGAGCATATGAGAATAAAATTCCACTTTTCTTAAAAACCACAATTTTAGAGAGAGAAATCTTGGATGTATAAAAATAAATTACGGAGTATTCTGATCTGTGGATCAACAGTGTCATAAATTGCGTTTCAGTCAATCAATAAATTCTACTTAGATTTCACGTAACATTTTTCTATAGCCAAAACTCTAAAGATATGAGTTTGCTGTGGCTGTGATAAACAAATAGCTTCAGGTGAGCAGCAGTTTGACAAAAGTTATTTTTAAGAAGAACACAAACTTTTTTATATGCATCATAACGAAATTTAATAAAATTATAAATAAGTGGATTAAAATGAGTTTTTTATAACAGCTATTCGTTTTCCCTTCCAGATTGACAATTTAAAATAAAAAATCATATTAAATTGACTCAATTCCCAGTAAAAAAAATTTCTACAGCCAGAACTCGAAAGATATGAGTTTGAAAGTTATGATACAACAGTTTGTGCAGCATTTTGGCAAAACTTATTTTGAGAAAAAAACGCAAACCGCAACAAGTTATATAAAAAAACGGAAAAATTTATTATAGTGCTTGTGATGTTTGACAACTTTGGCCAGTATACTATTGAAACATCGGCGCTCTCTTCTTTGGCGTGAGAGTCTTAAGAGTTGTCTTAACTATTGGCATAAATGTAGAGGAAATTCAAAACAATTGAAGATTTTAATTGGTAGGAGAGTTGTCTGCATCG
>BPLR01000467.1:0-26392 GCA_021605095.1 Caerostris extrusa | reverse complement strand
AAAGATAATTTTATAATGAAGTTTTTTATGCCTGTTTCTTTTAAGTTATTTTATATTGAATTTTATAATAATTACCTCTAAATATTGGTATACAACATTTAGAAAACGTTTCTCAACCTGAATAGAATAAAATTTCTTATGTCACTTTTCTGGTTTTACAAATAATTATTGTGATGATAAAATAATTTACTGTTTTATACTTCAATTAATGTTGAGAAATTATTCTTTTACAAAACAAAATATAAGCAATATTTGCCGGATATAAAAAATTAGTCATATCCAACTATTATCAGAAAAATATATATTTTCAATATCATTTATAAAAGATATTCATATTTCTTAATATTATGAGCAATGTATTAAATATATTCTTTAAATATTATTAATATGGTGAATTTAAACATGAATTTAACGAATAAATGCATAGTTTCATTATTATTTAACACTGAACAGGAAAAAAAATAATGTAAACAATTGAATTATTACAACTATGAATGCAGTAAATATTCATATACTTGTTTCCTGGTGATATATTCATTTTGAATAGAAACTACATGAAATTTTAGATAATGTGCAATAGTTAATCAAACTTGTTGCACTTAATTTTTTTACAGTTAATTTGAAATAAATATAGAGGTTTTTCAACTTAACAAAAATACGAAAGAAATTTATTGAAAATACTGAATAAAAGGGCAATATACAAGAATTACGACAACGACTTGCAGTGTGATCTAGTGGTTGCGACATCACAATTCAGATGTAAAGTGTTGCATTGTGTGGAATTGGAACTTTGTAACTGCCATGTACAGTACATCAGTTGCAACTAATATATTTGTTCGAATGCAATATATAATTTTTTTAACTCTATAAATATTGTATTACATAAAAGTATTAAAATTTTATTCTTAAACATTTATAACAATAATATGTTTATATATCAATGGTTTTAATTTTTGAAATGCTAACTTCTGAGGTTTTTTTTTTTTTTTTTTTTTTAATACTAAATATAATGTGTGAAGTCTATATACATCTTTTCAAAATTCATCTTTTACCATATTATATTTACAGCATTTTCGTGGTTGTAAGTGCAAATATTAATATTGATTACAACTTCTAGATATTATAGAAACCATAGTTGCTAAATTATAATGCTTTACATTTTTTAGTAGAAGAAACAGAGAAATGGCAAAGAGAATGGAATGTATTAAAAAATTTAAATGAAATAAAATTAAATATATCGTAAATATACACACAAATTATTGCTGAATACCTTTGCAAGAATATTTTTGTAATGGGAATGTGGTTTATTTTAAAACCAGATGATATTTTGTATTTGTTAGGTTCATTACAACTGGAAAGAATAAAAGGATCAATTAAATTAAACGATTGTACGACCTTCCAATCGCTGTTGTGGAGGGCGCTACAATCGTTTAATTAGATAAGCGGTTTTTTTTTTTTTAGCTGTGAGATATGCTAACAAGCATAATTTGCAACTGATAATATTGTAATGTAGGAGCATAAATGTTTTTATTTATGCATTCGTAGTTTAAACTTGACAGAAATTGATTGTATTACTTAAATGAAGATTAATTATCACGTACATCAATGTCATGCAGCAAAATTGCTAGAAAACTGAATATTGACTAACTTATTCAATAGACTTCAATTACATAAATCAAGATAATATTCCTTCTACTACTAGCCCCTCTAATATTGTTTCTTTAATTAATAAACTTAACATTAAGAAAGATCCAGGATTAGATAATGTAACTAATAAAATGATTGAGCATTTTCCTCCTATCACCATTATCAATTTAACCTATCTAATTAATAAGATACTTGAACTAAATTATTTTTCCACTGCTTGGATAACTGCTGCTATAATTCCTATTCTCAAACCTGGAAAGGATCCCACTAACCCAAATAACTATAGACCTATTTCCTTACTTTCATCCATCAGTAAAATTGCTGAAGCAATCATTTTTAAAAAACTCAATACTTTTTGTTACTGAAAATAATGTTTTAAATCCTGAACAATTTGGCTTCAGAAAAACCTTTCTACCACACATCAACTACTGAGAACTATCGAATTGAATTGAATGAATGAAGTGATATATGGGGATGTGAAGCAACAAGGACTATAATCCCCTAATCACTATATACATGAACAGTTTTCCTTATTTTTAATATGCCACTCTCCACAACGCTCGTGTGTTAGACCGGGACCTACGGTTTAAAGTGGATTCCGAACCACTACAAATATCCATGGCACCGCCGGGACTCGAACCCGAAACCTGTGGTACCGAGCGCCAGAGCGCTAGCCATTCAGGCCCCACTATCGAATTTATTACTGAAGGTTTTAAAAACAAATATTGCACAGGTGGGGTATTTCTTGAAATTCAGAAAGTATTCGATATAGTCTGGATTGACGGATTGTTATATATGCTTATTATACACAACTTTCCTCTTCACTTGATTAAACTTATCCGCTCATATCTTTCTCATGGAACTTTTTCTGTTAAAGTAAACAAAACTCTCTCTACTGTTAAATATATTATGGCTGGTACTCCACAAAGTAGTAAACTTTCACCTCTTCTTTTCTCTATTTTTATTGCTGATATCCCAACTAATCCGAAACTTTTAACTGCTATCTACGCTGATGATACTGCAATCCTTTGCAAAAATGAAAACACTATTTTCTTAGCTATAACCCTCACAAATCACCTTAAAATTCTCAAAAACTGGTTCATTAAATGGAAAATTTCTTTAAACGTAGATAAGACGGAAGCTGTTTTATTCTCTATTGAAATAAACGTAAAAACCTGTGATTAAGATCAATAATACTATTATCCCTTGGAATAGTCAAACTAAATATTTAGGAGTTATACTGGATCAGCATTTAACTTGGAAACAACATTTTCTGCACACCAAAACTAAATTTCGTATTGCCTTCAGAAAACTCTATCCACTTATAAATAGAAATTCTACCTGGCAACTGGCGTACCGATTACAGAGTACCAACAGGGGAAATACCCCTTAAACCTCCTCATCTTAATTCATATATATGCTTTAAATTTTAATTGGCTGCTTAATTAATGTTAGTAGAGATACAAGATAAAGTTTCTAAAAATTCAAGTTAAATGGTACTCAAAAAAAAAAAAAAAAGATAAAAATACTAATAATAAAAGGTAAAATGCAAAATAAAAGAAATTAAAGTTAAAATTAAATTCAGTACAATTAGGGACTAGTTGTCGATGCCGAACTATTGAAAAAAGTAAACAGAGTATGAACTCATTTGAAATAAACCACAATTACAACCGGGATTATGCTGAACAGTGAGAGCCATTTGAAGAGTGATGCTGTAAAGTAAACAAATTATTCACACAGAAAAAAAGGCCATAATGAGGACCGTATTTTTATAAATTTTCGATTTTATAATTTTATTTTTATTTTTTGGTTTTGATCCATCCTTTTATTTTCCTAACAAAAAAAAAAAAGGGTAAAAAACAGTGCAATAGAAACCTAACTATTCACTAGTCGTTAAGATAGGATTGTGGTGCACAACGTAGCATATATATAAAGATTGTGAATTGAGCCGAGTGTCAGACTCGAACCCTCAACCTTTCAGCCAGGAGTCCGTCACTTTACCCCTGCGCCAATTCATTTTGTTTATTAATAAGCCGCAAACTTTTAAAGCCAAACGACTCCTCAGATACACATTGAGTTAAATAGTCTCAGTGGACGTAAAATTACAATATTAAATCCACTCCGTTACCTGAATTTGCCATCGCTTGTTCAGAATAACAGCCATGATGTCTCCTAACTTTAGAAAATAATCATAGGAGCCGTCGTAAATTGCCCTTGGACATTTCTGCGAACTTTTCACCCCAGGGTGGTAGGTCGGCAGACGACGGATTAACTCATTGCTAATCTGAGGACATTTTTCAAGAAAATTCTTAGAAAATTTGATAACTAACCCCCGGGAACGTTGCACGGTAGTTCTTTTACAATCCGATAATTTGTGGTTTACCACGAGTCACAAAACCTGTGTCACACACGTCGTTCTCATCGTTTGCTGTATCCAGTAAGTGTCTTTCATGTTTTATTTTATTTTAATTTAATTTTTATTTTGAATCTTTAAGATGATTCTTGTTTAACTATAAATTTAACCACTGGTCATATTTATATCTAGAAATTTTAACTTAGCTTCTCTAGTAATTTTTAAGCTGCCATGTGCAATGGACCCCTAATTATTTCTTCACTCTTAATCATTTTATTTTAAAAATCTTTATTTTTAATTTTTACATAAATTCTATCTTTTATTTATTATTATTATCTTTATTTTCCAGAGTTATTACTCTAGTAATTATTTCATGTTAAATTAATTTTTAACTTTCATTGATGACTTATAATTTTAATTCCTTAATTTTAACTTATGATATGGAGTTTTAGTGACAGTCTTGTTGCAGAGGTACTCCTTGAAGAAATGTCCATTGCCGCTGCCACATCAGCAATCATAGCTAGGTGTTTATTCTGAACAATCCCTCGGAATGTCGTTGATGTATAAGTTGAAAAGGGCGGGCGGTAAAAGCGACCCTTGTGGTACACCCCCTTCAATTGGTCTGGATGAGGAAGTAACTCCACCTACTCTGACTAAAAAATCTCGGGTTTGTAGGTAGGAGCAAAGAGTCTTAATAATCTGAGCCGGAAAATCAAGTCGTATGAGCTTGAATGATGCGCTCCCCATATTGGATGCCTCCATCGCCATAGCCAAAGAGGCCCCACTTAACCGCAAGGTTAAAAGGCAAGCCGACGCGGAAGGTTTTATTTCACCGGCGAAACATCTGATTTCAAAGCAGAAACATGCAGTGCAACAAGCATACTTACCAACCAGGAACTCCTTTGCCGCCGTAGGCAATATTAACAATATTCCTGAACTAAATGATACCAACGTCCAAGTGGCAAAACCCCCATCTATCTACTTCCAACCAAAACAGGACTGGAACTCCACACTTAGCGTACTCAAGACCGAAGTACCCCCTCCTACAGTTCAAGTACACAGGGAGGTTTATGAAGTTACAGGTGCAATCGGATGATGACTTCAGAAAGCTCACCCGTTTCATGGATGATCGTGGTCTCGACTACAAGAGCTATTCGCTCAAGGAGGAGAGACCAACCAATCAAAGTGGTCATCCGAGGGCTACCAGCCAGCACAGACTTCAACGCCATAGTTGAGGAATTAACCATTGAGGCTTCGAAGTCGGAAAGTTATCCCGACTATCGAAATATAAGACCAAAGAGCAGATGCCACTGTTCTACGCGCAAATAAAGAAAAATTTGCAGGCATCACAGATATATGATGTTACTGAGCTCCTGGGCACCGAAGTGTGTGTAGAAGCCTACAGAGGACGCCCTGGCCCCAGCCAATGCTGGAACTGCCAAGGCTACTTCCACTCATCGGAAGTATGCCGCCTCCCGACCAGGTGTCAGGTGTGCTGGATGCCACAAGGCTGAAAATTGCGCGCGACCATCCGACCAATCAGCGACATGCGTCAACTGCGGAGGGGGACCACTCCGCCAACTGGCGGGGATGCCCCAGATGTTCCGGCTCAAAAAACAAGGGCAAGAAAGGCAAAGCGCAAACGAAAAAGCCCCAGCTTCCCGTACCACCACCCAGGCCAGTAACTCAGGGAGCTGTCCTTCGTCAGCCTCCCCGCAGGTAACCACAGACGCTCCCAGGCCACGCGACTCCATCAGTTGTGCACCAGCCGAGACCGTATCATTCTGTGGATTCTGGTTTTAGATTCTGAACTGTGAGGACGTGTTTCTCAACCGCTCCCGTCTAAAATCGTTTTTGACTTTGATTGTTTTGCGCTTTGTTTTCCAGTTTGGAATTGTTTTTAGTTTTGTGTGTTTTCCGAGTTTATGATGAGCCAGACTTCTGCTGGTGTTTTAGAAGAGGACCCGCCGCCTCCTTTTAGTGTTGATTCTTTTTCTCCCGACAGCCCCGACGTTGTGACTAATATGGATATGGACAATGGACAACCGCAAAATAAGCCTTATGGGCCAGCTCTACCCATTAGAGAACTAACTGATGAGTTCGTTCTCATCAATCAAGCCATGCTGCGGAAGGCATCCCACCTCAAACAGCAACTGATGTCTACGGCAACTCAAATTGCCAAAACCAAGCCTGATGCACAGGAAGCCTCCCAGCTCCACTCAGGATGGCTGGACTGTACAAATCGATGGATCGGACTGCACCGAATTAATTGGACAGTTAATGAAGTATACAGAGCAGGGCATGGATGGACTGACCCCAGCAGAGGCGTTCCGTCTGTGTTTACCGCAGCTAAGACATGAAACCGACACCCATACCAGATCATACCTAATCTTCAACACTTATTGGAAGATCGTGACTAAGAGCAGCGCCCGTTAATGTTCAACACCCGCTTGGAACTTCTCAGGATTGCCACCTGGAACGCAAATGGTTTGCGTTCTAAAATCAATGAGATAAGAGAATTCTGCTTAGAGCATAACCTTGATGTACTTTTGGTCCAGGAAACTAAATTAAGACCTGGAGAGACCCCACTGATCGCTAATTATCCATTCTATCGTTTTGATAGAATCAACCTAAATTCCTATGTAAGCGGATGCACCTGCATCTATGTTAAAAGTAGTATCAGGCCCCATGAACTACCTGCTCCGAGCCTTAATTGCGCCGAGGTAGCCATGATTCAAATTCATCTTAACGATTTTCCACCCATCATCATCGCTTCGACTTACGTCGCACCTACAAACCCAGATGGATACCTGGTGGAGGACATCGATACGATTTTAAAATCTGGACCCAATGTGATTCTAGCCGGCGACCTAAACGCTTTCCACTCTAGTTGGAATTTCGGACGTTCTAACCGAAATGGATTCAAGTTGAACAAATATCTGAAATTGCAAAGAGGATTGAAAGTCGTTTAACTTATTTATTTGCTACGATGTGCAACTTAAATTAGAACATGGCTATCTGACTTTTAAGCTGTAATTTTAATTTGTAAATTTTTAATGGCTCACTTTCATTAAATAACTTTTTAATTCTTTAATTGTTTGCATATTTTAAAATAATTTCACTTAATTTTCTAAACAGTTTTACTATATATCTTAATTGCTACTAATCTTATTATTTTGTTTACATTTAACTTTAAACCCTTAACTTTGTTTAAGTCTTAATTATTATTTTTTATTAACTGTTAATTTTAAATCTTATCAATAGTCAATCTTAACTGGTCACTTTTTGTGTCTAATCAATGTAATTTTACTATCTATTTTGTATTTAAAAAAATATATATATATATATGTATTTCCTAACTCTGGTTAGGTTTTTGTTGGGACCATGTTAAATGACTGATGGCGCCATCTATTGGCCAGCCGGTCAACCAATCTGATATAGACATGTAAACAAGTTGTGTTTACAACTTGTATTGTCTCACCATGTATTTTTATCTAATCTTAAGTTCTTTATTTATTTTTATTTTATCTTAAATTTTGTTTAACTTAAACCTTTTATTTTTGGGGCATCGTCAACGGACTCCTAATTGTACCGATAGCTTTAGCTTTTTCGATCTACTGCTTTAACTGTTCTCAAGCAGGAGGTGTTTTTCTTAACTTTTAATCCCTTTGTTTATCTTTTTTCATTTATATTCATTAATTTTAAGCAACCCCATTTAATTCTAATGTTTAAACTAAATTAAGATGTGGAGGTATTGTGGTTCTTAAAACCACCTAGAACTCCGTAACCGGTACGCCCGTTGCCCGAGCTTGAATGATAAGCCATTATGCCAAATTTTATCAAAGGCTTTGGCTATGTCCAGAAATAATATTCCTGTGGATTTGCGTTCGTTAAAGCCACCATGAATCAGCTCTGTCAACCTAAGTAATTGGTGACAGGTACTTAATTGCCTTCTGAAACCAAATTGTTCAGGAATACTTAAGTCGGGGAGATCGCAATGCTGATTCAGGCGTTTAAGTAACGCAGATTCGAATATTTTGCTTCAAGCTACTGAGTAGTGAGATAGGACAATAATTTTGAGGATAAGCCAAATTAGCATTTGGCGTAGGGAGGGGGCATACTACGGCAGTCTTCCAACAAGCTGGGAAATGACAGATCCTAAGTAGAAAGTTAAAAAGAATGGTAATATACAGAATGAATTTAATAGAGTGGACTTTAGCATACGATTGTTAATAAGATCCAGACCAGGGGTTTTGTTATTCTTGAGATTTCTGATAATATCACAGACTTCCTTTGGAGTAATTAATTCCAAGTTATTAGTATGTGGTTGTTGTAAGAAGTCTGTGACTGTAGAGTTAGAGTGTTCGAAGAAGTTTTTTTATCTTCAACATCGTGATTCAGTTCAAATTGAGCTTTGAGACTGTCTGCGAGCAGTTCCGCTTTATCTTCTGGGGAATAAGCTGCTCGGCCGTTGGCGCCCTGCAAGGGCGGAATGTTGTGATATTGTCTGCGTAGGTGGGAACATTTTTTTTTCAAAGTGATGTTGACTCAGGCGTCAGGGCCTCTATGCCAGTGCTGCTGTGTAAAGACAGTGATTGCACTCCTAACTTCGTCAAGAGTGCGGAAATAATTTCGAAGATACTCTGGATCTCTTGCCATCTCTTTGCCATCTCTGGTTCTTTGCCATTTGCGGCGGTATTTGTTGCGTTGCTTGATAAGTATTTTGATGTCTATTGAAAATCTTATCGGTGGAAGTTTAAATTTAGGGGTAGAGCTTTCCTGCAGACATTTGACATATATTTCAGTTAACTCTTTTTAATGCCCTCCTCTGCATCAGAGGGTGATCTGAGGATGAAACTAGGAAGATTTTTATTATTCATCCCATGCCTGAAGTTCTCCCAATTAGTATTTAACTGACTCGGAACTTTCAGTGATTCAGGTTGGTATCTAAGGTTAGAACAACGGGGGGATGATCAGAATCTAAATCTGTTAGCACCTCAATATCATAATTAAAGGGGATATATTTAAAAATGCAAGATCGAGCACATTACCTCGATGATTATTTCTATATTGTTAATCAGATTAAAAAATTCACTTACATGTAGCAGACATTATTTCCCAGGACTATTTTCTCGCTGACCAATGCCAATAATGCAGATAATCAGATGAACATCAGCTAATTCCACATTCTACAATGAATAAAAATTAATATGAAAATTAAAAACATCACAGATTACATAAATTTCACTAACATGCAAGTTTACCAAAGTGGAGGAATAAACTTAATATTTTAAACAATATAATACATAAAATGAACAAACTGAAACAGTAATTAATTGAAGTTATATTTTGAACAATGACAAAACTACAATATTACAAAAAATTGTTTGATAATAAAAGATTTACAAATACTAAAACAAAAAAAATTACACTGTAAAATACCATTAAACATTTATTTTTAGTTTGAAATTAGAAAAAGTTTTATAAAAAAGGAAAATTTTAGAAATATTATATATTAAAGATTATTAAATAGGAATTTCCACTGCTTTTTTCATCATAATCGGCCATATAAAAACAGCAAAGAATAAGCAGCAAATCACTGCTTATATATATAATCATATAAATAAATTCAAGCATAACAATTTCATTATTTTTTATGAAAAGTGTTAAATTTACTCTCCGAACCTGTAAAAGAAAAGATTGAATTGAAATTTTAATTACTTTCTAATCAAAATAACATAAGAAACAAAGAAATCATAAATACTATAAATTACAACAATAACTCAAAATGTTAAAACCAATTAAAATGGAAAAATTACCTATTGAAAGATATTTTATTTATATGAATCAAATTTCAAATGACGGGGAATACATTCTAGTCATGGAGAAGTGTACTAACGAGAAGTTAAAATGATAATAAAATATGTACAAACAGAATAAAACCAATTTAAAAAAGTATTTAACATATTAATAAGTACAAATGATAAAAAATTATTATTATAATAGTACTAAAAATTATACATTAAATGCAAAAATATAATATTTTTAATATTTAATAGATATAATTTGAGTGATAACAGTAATTATAGAAATGAGACAATATATTTCTACAATTTTTGCATAAAAAGAATTCTAATTAATCATTGTTTGTCGCTCTACTGTCATCTTACGCACTCTTTAGGCTAAACAGACCGGGACCTACAGATTAAAGTGGATTCCAAGCCACTACAAACACCCATGGCACCGCCGGGACTCGAACCCGAAACCTGTGGTACTGAGCGCTAGCCACTTGGCCATTCAGGCCCCTTGTAGTGGAGAAGTGTAAAAATACGTACTAATGGAATAAAACAAATTTCAAAAAGTTTTAAATATATTATAGTAAGCCCTCAAGGATGAAGAAAATTATGATCATAATAGTACTGAAATAATTGTAAATGTAAACTTTATACATGTGAAAAAAGTGACTACAGAAATGATGTGATTCATATATATAATCATGTAAATAAAATTACGCTAAAAATTACATTATATATTATCCAGTTTGTTAAAATTATTCTCCGAACCAGTAAAAACAGAAGATTTAATTGAAATTTTAATTACTTTCTAATCAAAATAACTTAAGAAACAAAGAAATCATAAATACTATTAATAACAACGATAATTTAAAATCGATAAATCATATAAAATGGAAAATTATCTATAGAAATACATTATTTTATTTCTATAACTCAAATTTCATACGACGTGGAAAACATTCTAGTGATAGAGAAGTGTAAAAATATGTAGTAATGAAATAAAAATAATTTCAAAAAGTATTCAATACATTAAAGTAAAAATCAAATGATCAAGAAAATTATGATTATAATATTACTAAAATAATAATTGTAAATGTATATATTATAAATGTGAAACAATAAAATAAAATATATTAATTTAATGCAGTGAAAGATCTGGTTTGAAAACTACATTAACATACAAAAAATTTTTTAATAAATATAGACAATAAATGTAAAAATATATTTATAACATTATGTATAATTTCACGATAACAGTAATTATAGCAAATGAGACAATACATCTCAAGACTTTTTGTATAAAAAGAATTATAATAAATCATTGTGTTGTGACTACAGAAATGATATGATTCATATATATTTATATATATAATCATATAAATAAATTCAAGCATAAAAAATTCATTATATTTTATAGAAATTGATAAACTTACATACCGAAATAGTAAAAACAAAAGATTTAATTGAAATTTTAATTACTTTCTAATCAAAATAACTTAAACAAAGAAATCATAAATACTATTAATTACAACGATAATTTAAAGTCGATAAAACATTTAAAATGGAAAATTATCTATTGAAATATATTACTTTATTTCTATAACTCAAATTTCATACGATGGGAAATACATTTTTGTACTGGAGATTGGTTTGTTTGTCGCTCTACCGTCCTCTTATCCACTCTTTAGGCTAAACAGACCGAGACCTACAACTTAAAGAGGATTCCGAACCACTACAAACACCCATGGCACCGCCGGGACTCGAACCCGAAACCTGTGGTACCGAGCGCCAGTTACTCGGCCATTCAGGCCCCTTGTACTGAGAAGTGTAAAAATATGTACTAATGAAATAAAACAAATTTCAGAAAGTTTTAAATATATTATAGAAAGCCCTCATATAGGATGAAGAAAAGTATGATCATAATAGTACTGAAATAATTGTAAATGTAAACTTTATAAATGTGAAACAAGTGACTATAGAAATGATGTGATTCATATCTATAATCATATAAATAAAATTATGCTAAAAATTACATTATATATTATCGAGTTTGTTAAAATTATTCTCCGAACCAGTAAAAACAGAAGATTTAACTGAAATTTTAATTACTTTCTAATCAAAATAACTTAAGAAATAAAGAAATCATAAATACTATTAATTACAATAATAACTTCAATCTTAACTAAGCACACACACTTAAATTTGTTACAGATTAAAATTTGAAAGATTTTATAACCATCAGAAAATTTAGTAAAAATCTAATTACATATTAAATTGAAATCATCTCTCTTTCATAAAAGACTATAGAAAGCACCAAAAAATAAGAAAATCAGAATTCAGGGCACCAATTATGCTATATCACAAAATAAAGGGGTATATTAGGATCGAAAATTAGAGAAAGCACTAAAGCATTCAAAACTATTATTGAATATGATTATTAAATATAAAAATTTTAAATTAGTGATATATTTTTAGCAATAAATAAAAGCTCATTTTGGAAAATTTCTCAAAACCTCACAAATTAAATAAACATTCTCACCTTACATTAAAATAAAAAAAAAAAATTCCTGCAGGGCATTTAATATGCATAATTAGAATGGTAAAATCAGCGCTTAATTCTGAACAAAATAAGTTTACTCCTTGTATAAGGTTGTATAAAAAAAAGGTTATGAAATGATTCACTGAAACATGAAATTATTTAATTTACGTAGTAACATAACATGAAAATAATACTTTTTAAAACATTGAATTTTCTTCTGGATAAACACATAATGCAAGAAAGAATATTTTTTTAGAGAATGGTCTACTTATTATGTTGTCACAGCAATTGGAAATGAGATCAAAAGGCTAACTATCATGAGATCATAAGTTCAGCAGGTTTATTTTCTGAATTGCTCAAATGACTGCCGTCAATTAACGTGTGATCATTTAGAATGTCAGTTACTTGAGTCTTGAACCTACATCAGTAAAAATGTAAATTTGTGCATTAAAAAACTAACAGATTACACAAGTTTTATTAATTATTGAATTTATTGACATGGAAGGATAAACTTAATGTTAGAAAATTAATAATATATAAAGAGAGGTAAACACATAGTAAAATGCGTTAACACAGTAAAAACAGAGCTAACTTCTGACACAAAATAAGTTCACTGCTGGTAGTTTACACATAAAAATGGTTATGTAAATGATTCACCGAAACATAAATAATTTAATGTGCCTAATAACAGTAATATAAGAATAATACTTTTTTTTGAAATGTTGGATATTTTCTCCTGGATGATCATACAATTCAAGAAAGAATATTTTTTTTTTTAGAAGAATGGTCTAATTATAATTTTGTCAAAGCAATTAATTGAAAATGAAATCAAAAGGTTAACTTACCTATAGTAGTCATAAGCTATGTAGGTTTTTTTTTTCTAAATTGCTCAAATAATAGGCAGCAGATAATAATTTTTAGAACATCAATTGCTTCAGACTTGAATCTACATCAGTAAAATATTAAATACTTCCATTAAAAATTAGCTGATTACATAAATTTTATTAACAAGTGAATAAGTGAGAATATAAAATTAATGTTAGAAAATTTATAATACATAAAGAGAATTAGAAAATCAACATATTCCAAATGAAAATTTATTTATTCTTGTTCATTTTACGTGAAAATTTATTTATTCTTGTTCATTTTACGTTGTGCTACCCTAGAATTAATGTAGTTGAGAGGGTTTTTTTAATTGCAAATAATTTGGTCAGAGGAAAAATTTAATGTTGATATTTCTGTAGCAGCATTTGACATAAAATTTAATATGAAAGATATTTCACATATATTGTTAAAAAATTATACTGACAAAAAAAAAAAAAATACAACAATAAAAATTTAAATAGTAAATAATTGACATATAGGCATAATTAGAATATAAAATATTATAAATGTTTCTATCCTGCATTTAATGAGCAATGGCACTGATGTATTTGGATCAGAGTTCCCCATTTATCATATTATAGTGTATTCTGTATTAGTCTTGAGATGAATAAAATGCTTCTTTAAGACACCTTTTTTTTTTTAATTTTTCTTTAACTTATCTGTGTACTCCTTTCTATTGTAAGAAAGTTGTTCGTCTTAATTAAAATTCGCCTATAAGAATTTATCTTTAAACCAATTACTTTGCCTTAATGAAAAACTTTTAATTCACATTTAATCATCATATTTATACAGATCAGTGAATGCATTAATTTTATGAAGATTAACTGGTAAAATATTTTAGTTTTTATTTTTTGGCGTGGGGGATTGGAATAGAGAGAAAAAAAAAGATATGAAACGAATTATGTTTAAAACTTAATTCAATTGAGGCCTGTAAAATATCAAAAACTTACAACAAAACCACATTTTCTTACCAACGCTAACATCGATTTCAAGTTATGTTTAGTTGTTTGATTGATTGGTGTATTCTTTTGGAGCTATTTAGCCCCTGGGGGCTCCATCTCCGATAGGACAGAGTAAATACAGTTGAAACAATGAAAATTGCCCAGAATATATTTATAAATATAATAATAAAAATTTAATTGACAATCATAAACAAATAAAAATAAGAATTGAAATTAAACTAAAATTTTGCGCGGACGTCTTAAATCACTATTGGGAGCGTAAGAGACAATCTCCTGAATTGCAGTATTTTCATGATTAACAAGCGTGTCAAAAAATTTAACAGAGATGTATTTAAAAAAATCTTTTAAGGAAGGAATGTTAATAGCTTTATAGATATCAGAATTGCGCATGAACCATTTAGCAGAGGTAATTTGGAGGATAGTGATATTTTGTAACGTTTCAAGTGTTT
Organism: Caerostris extrusa; assembly: GCA_021605095.1. Classification (NCBI taxonomy): domain Eukaryota; kingdom Metazoa; phylum Arthropoda; class Arachnida; order Araneae; family Araneidae; genus Caerostris; species Caerostris extrusa. Next base: position 11,762 of record BPLR01000467.1, on the reverse strand, counting down.
TTAAATTAGATTTAGCTGCATAGGACCAGACCGAGCAAGCGTATGTGAGAATTGGGCGAAGTAAAGCCGTATAAAGAAGAATTTTGTTATCTCTGGCCATGATAGAATTTCTTAAATCAGTTGAGAATCGAAGTTCCGAGTATCAGCGCCAAATTGTCAGGAAATTTCTTAAAAGTCATCGTAGAAAGCGAAAAATGACTACAGGACCCCATTGAAAACGACCGGCCCGACTCCAAAAGGACCGGCCCGTAAAGGTCGTGATCCGTGGACTCCCTGGTCATACCCCAATTGAGGATGTTGAGGCCGAGCTCCGAGCCCTTCAGTTCCAAATTATTAAATGTGCTCGGATGTCAAAATTTAGGACCAGGGAACCAATGCCCCCTGTTCTATGTGCAGCTTTCTCCTTCCTCTCATTAGGAAATTTATAACTTGTCAACTCTTCTCAGCCTGAGAGTACACGTTGAAAGTTATAAGGGTCAATCTGGCCCTTCGGTCTGTTGGAATTGCCAAGGCTTCTTCCATTTTTCGGAAGTCTACCGGCTTCCAACTAGATGTGCTGGCCCACATAGAGCCAAGCTCCTCAAGGGTCGCTCCTAGCGCCCGCCCTTTTTCAACATTTATATAAATGATATTCCGAGAGACGCACAAACCTCTCTGTTTTGTTATGCTGATGATACGGCCACACAGAACAAATCACCTCAGCTTGCTGTTAAAGACCTACAATATTCAGTCTATAACTTAGAAAAATGGTTAACCACCTGGAAAATTAAAGTTAATGCCACGAAATCTGCCTGTATGCTATTTACTCGGAAGATCGCGTTTTCTCCATTAGGGAGTATCACTCTTTTTGGCCAGCCCGTCCCCTGGGTAACTGAATATAGATACCTGGGGTTGTTTCTAGACCCAAAATTATCATTCAATTCCCATATTAAGAATACAGTTGCTAAAGCAACTGGTGCGAGTATTAAACTCCACTGCCTAATTTCTCGAAAGAGTAGGCTTGCGATCAAACACAAGCTTCTGCTCTACAAGTCTATCATTAGACCTATCCTGGTTTATGGTAGTCCTATCTGGGCCTCTACCTCACTGACAAATATAAAGAGACTCCAGGTTTTCCAAAATAAACGCCTGGCTATGATTGCTGACGCACCATGGTTCGTTCGTCGTAAGATCATCCATAGAGATCTAGACGTCGAACCTATTCCTAATTACATAATCAAAATTTCAAAGAATTTTCTTGAAAAATGTCCTCAGATTAGCAATGAGTTAATCCGTCGACTGCCAACCTATCACCCTGGGGTGAAAAGCTCACAGAAAAGACCACGGGCAGTCTACGACGTCTCCTATGAGTGTTTTCCTAAACTTAAGAAACACCATGGCTGTTACTCTGAACAAGCGCAAGCGAGTTCAGGTAATGGGGTGAGCCTTGCTCATTGAGAAGTTATCTCAATGCGTATCTGACGATTACTTTTGGCATAAAAACTAATTGTTATTTCTAATTTTGACGAACTGGCGCAGAGGTAAAGATTCAGATATTTGACCGCGAGGTTGAGGGTTCAGATCAGAACTCTGTTCCTTTTCTATTCCCTTTTGTTGCTACGTTGTGCTTTAAATTCATTCATGACTTTCCGACTAGTAACTAAGTTAGGTTTTTATTTTATTTTTCGTACGCTTTTTTACCCCTTTTTTGTAAGGAAATAAAAGGATTAGACATAAAAATTATAAAAATAAAAATAAAAATTATAAAATCGAAAACCAAACAAAAATTATAAAATTGAAAACCAAATAAAAATTATAAAAATTAAAAAAGAATCACAGGTTCTGTGATGGGTCTTTTTTTTTGTGGGGACTTTGTTTTAATATTTTACCTTTCAGATGCTTCTATTGGCTCTCACCGTTCAGCATGATTTCCAATCAGCGATTTGTAAACAAAGGGTTGGGTGGTTTGTTTACGTTTTGAAATAGTTTACGGAATCGACAACTGGTCCCTAATTGTACCGAAATTAAAACTTAACTTTTAAATTCTTTTATTTTTTATCTTACTTTTTTATAAATAGTATTTTTCCTTTTTTTTTTTAGTACCATAATTTGAATTTTTAGAAACATTTATCTTAAATTTTTTACTAACATTAATTAAGCAGCCATTATAATTCCAAACATATTTAATAATTAAGATGAGGAGGTTGTGGGGTATTTCCCCTGTTGGTACTCCGTAATCGGTACGCCAGTTGCCAGTTGCCAGTTCAAACACTGGGAGCGAACTATGTTTTTTTTGTTTGTTTAATGATTTTTAATAAGAAGAAAGTCAAGTTTAATTTTTGGCCACTGAAGGTATTTTGTAAATTTTTAAATGGGATGTTGGGGTTTTTATGAGTAGTTCTTATAGAGCTATGTCTGTCTGACTATAGTTATTTGACAATACCAATTTATTTTTTTTTGCAAACATTAGCAAATTCAAATCTCTCTTTTATTTTCTGCATTTTTTTTCTTGGGATATTTTCCAAGAAAATTATATGCTGAAGTGTAATATTAATTTGTTTTGTATATATAAATAAGCATATTATTTATAAATTTATTAAAAATTTAAGATATAGTTTTGCATTTATAATTGGTTTTCAATTAAGAATATAAAATTCCTGAATTGATATATCTTGATAGTTTTAACAAATTAAATTTTGTAAAAATGTTTTGATTGTGCTTGGTCATTTAATGATTATTGTGAAATGAAATCCAAAAATCAAAATTATATAAAATTTCCTCAAAAAGTGTAACATTAATTAAAATATTTGTTTAATTTTTTTTTTATTTTTTTTTTTATTTTTTTTTTTTTTTTTTTTGTTAAATTAACACAACTTTAGTTCTAAAAAAGATAGAAACAAACTGTGAAGATTTTTAGAAAGCTGAAAATGCAAGCTTTTCAAAATTGTAAAATCGAAATTTTGATCGAAAATCGCGTTTTAAAGATGTTCGTGTACCTTAATGAATTAATTTGAATCAACTATTCTTAATTTTAAATAAAATAAAAATATAGATTAAATAAGAACGTGATATTTAAATTATTTATACCATTTTAAACGATTCCAGCTCTTTAAACTGAATTTTTCTTAAAGGAAAATACTGTATAGATAAGAGTATATTTTATTTAAACTGCATACATTATGTATTTTTTGACGATCTATTGAAAAGGAATAAAAATCTCTTTAAGTGGGCCTTGAGCCGACTGATATTATTTTATGTAGCAACTTGAAGTTTGGTCGCTTCGCGACCAAGGATGGCAATTTACAAAATGTCAAAGTTTTAAAGAGCCCCAAAATTTTTTTCTTGCCAACAATAAATAACAGGTGGGCTGAAAAGTTCGTAGGCTGACACATAGATGGCGCTACTAGTATTAAAGCCATATGATTTTTAGTTAGCCCTAACCTTCAAAAGACACGTGTATAAATTTGATAGCTGTTGCGCTATTAGCATTTTTAATGAAGTTTTAGCATTTTTAGTGTTCATCACGTGCAGTCTACTCGGCTGACTGTCGATTGGGCTCCGGTGTGAAATGATGGAGCCATGTTTCATCCATTGTCACATATCGATGCAAAAATTCGGGTTTTTAAGATTGTACAGCTCCAAACAGTGCTTAGAATCATCAATTGGTTGTTGTTTTTGGTCGATTGTGAGCTCAAATATTCATTCACGATATGTCCAACAGGTTCCATTGATATCTTTAGGGTCTCTGCTATCTCAATCAACTTCACTTTACGGTTATCAGAAATTATTTTGGGGACTTTTTGATGTTTTCGTCGGTAACAGCCTCTTTGGGGCGTCCACTGCGTGCATAGTCCTCGGTGCTCATTTCGCTTCGTTTAAATTTAGCAAACCACTTCTTTACGGTTGATTTTTCTGGTGCAAAGTCCGAATAATGTTTATCAAACCAAGCCTTGGCTTCAATAGTATTTTTTTTTTTCGCCAAAAAGCAATGCTTTATTAACACATGAAATTCCTTTTTATCCATTTTTTCAAACTAACAAAAGTTGCTTCACTAAAAATGCTATAACTCACAAACTAATAGTGCAACAGCTGTCAAATTTATACACGTGTCTTTTGAAGATTAGGGCTAACTAAATATCATATGGATTTAATACTAGTAGCGCCGATTTAATAATACTAGCCCACCTGTTAGTACTCGCATAAATAAAGTTTTTTGTTAAAAAAAAAAACTAATCTATTTATTCAAAAGAAAACATATCTATTTATTCATTATTAGATAATTACTTATTATTTAAGTAAAAAATTAAAACAATTAAACATTTACTTACAATACTCACTTGTACTTCGATAACAAACAATTGAACAAACAAATTCAATGGGAGCGATGGCTTTGCATGGTTATTCAAGTAGAAAATTTAAACTTTACTAAACGACGTAATTTGTACTTAAAATAAAAAAAAACAACAATAACATACATTTGAGCAAACAAATTCAATGGGAGCATTGGCTTTGCATGGTTTTAGAAAGTTTGGATAAATTTGGCTCATAACTTGTTGCTTTAAGTTTCATACACGACTCTAAATTTTCGTTAGTTAGCTTCTTACTTTACTTTTAATTATATTCATGCAAGAAAACGCTTGCTCGCACGAATATGTCGATCCGAAGATAGCACTCCAAATGCAAACTTCTTCACCTTACTGTAACAATCTGGAAGACTATTCCATGCGTCGAATATAAGTGCCTCAACTCGCGGCATTTCTTTTAAAGTTGTCCACCTTTGTTGCGTTACGTACATACATTTCTGGACCTCCAACTCTTCCAACTTGCTTTTAAACTCTGTAAATTTTCCACTCCACAAAGCTTTACTTTTTAAATCGATCAATTGCATTTCTAGAGATCCAGTATCAATTCCAAATAGCTCAATGTGGATTTCGTTACTATTTGTGTTGAGAGGATTTACTATGAATACTAGAGTGGTTTTGTTGGTTTTGAATTTTCTCAAATCTATCAGCAAATTCAACTTTAATTTTTTTTTTTATAACTGTGCTGGAGTACCTCGTGTCAATAGTTGCACTAGTTTTATCACGATATTGCTTTAGAAATTGAAAATGAAGTAATATACCCCTCTGAATATCTTCTGCAAAAAGAATTAATTTTTCTTCAAAACAAACCAATTCATCTACCAAAACGTAGTCTGGGTTTCCCTTTCCTTGCAGTTTTTGATTCAGCTCATTTAATTTCGCTGTGATATCCACCATAAAGTAAAATTTTTGCAACCATTTGCCGTTCTCTAACTCAGGGTGATTAATGCCTTTTTTATTTAGGAATGTATTTATTTCATTCAAGCACAAAGCAAAACGTTTCAACACCTTACCTTTGGAAAGTCATCGCACTTTATTGTGAAGAAGGAGGTCGGAATACTGAGTCTCCATTTCGTTTAAGAATTCTTTAAACTGACGATGGTAGAGTGCTTTTGACAAGACGCTGTTAACAATCTTGATTTCCAAATTCATGACCTCAACTATTTCGGCCGGAAATGATTGGGCACAAAGCGCTTCTTGGTGTATTATGCAGTGAAACGTAAGAATTTCGTGGTTTACTTTGCTCTGAAGAATCGTTGGTGCCCCTTTATTTTTTCCTGTCATACTTCTGGCTCCATCAGTTGCTATTGAAACTATTTTATTTAAATCGATCTTATTGTCTTCAAGGCATTTTTGCACGGCATTCGCTATATCTTCCCGTCTAGTTTGTCCTGAGAGAGCGGTATCGTTTACGAAAGTAATTTTCGAACAAAAAATGCAAAACGTTCTTTCTAAAACGATAGAGTATTTGATTACTTGAATTTTTATTGAAAAGTCCTCCAGTAAATGCTAATATCGATGTTAATTTTTAGAGTTGCTCATAGCTACACAACTTAATGATCGCTTTACATTTAATATATCAATTTAGTGACCACTTTTGGTCTCTGATGTCGTCATAATTTGAAACAAATACCCTTTTAATATTGAGGAGTTTGTTACTGGAATCTTTTGCCTAAATTCTAATGGATTTCCGGCCTACGGATTTATCGTACGTATCTCTGTACGTTAGCATATATCCTGCGTGTCTGACCCACTTACATTCACATGCTCATACAAACATTTCCATGTTATCAAAACCCTCATCATTAATAGAAATAGATAAAATCTACAAAAATCTTTACTGAAATCCCTCCATAGCAAAGCTCAATCTGTCCTCAGAAATGAAATCCGAAAATTGAACGATATCAATTGGAATCAATCAATCAATCGATATCAATTGGGAAAATAAGCTTAATGAATTCTATATTTTATGCGGAACTTCACCAAAAATGTAAAAGAGTCACTTGTTAAAAACACTGCCATAAATTTCCTCTACTCGTCTGTTTTTCCTCTAAACAGTGTAAAATAAAACTCCTCCTATTGCGAATTATATGAAATCTACTAAAATTATAAAAGCCCACGGAATTGATGCCTTTCTTGTATTTCGTTCAATTATTAGATACTATAATTGGTATTGTTAAGGAAGTGATTGGTAAAGAATGATGAAAAGTTCAAATTAAGCTTCAACGAATAGAAAATGTTTAATTTTTATTAATTTAATGAAGGAGGTAGATAATGTTGATTTTTAACACTGTTTTATAATTATTGTACCTAATTTAATTTTTAATAATCATTACTTTCATTTATCTAAGAAGTAGGCGATGAACACTATTTCTTGTTAATCTGTCTTTCGTCAAAATAAAAATAAATAAATTCGATGGTTTTTCAACACGTGAGCATGCAACATACAGCTGCCCATGGGTGAAACACGGATTCTCAAATTCCAAGCCACAAATAGCCATTGTCTGCCCTTGCGACTTATTTATTGTCATCGCAAAAGCCAAACGTATCGGAAATTGTAGCCTTTTGAAAGGTATTGTAGATTCTGATGGCATCATAGGTATTCGAGGTAACAGGCGACTTCGCCTTTAAACTTTTCAGTCAATATCGTTGCTTCAAGTACGTTTCCGGTAATTCTTCTGATCGTGTACCGTTGCATGATTTTGGTGGATTTAAGTTACGCAATAGAATGACCGGTGAACCAATTTTCAGACGAAGTTTGTGTGGCGGCATTCCTGGCATATCCAGAGAATTTATAAATTTAATCGGAAAATTGACGATCTGGTTTTCATCAGCAATGGTGTCGATTGACTTAAAAGTCATCAGATTTTTTTTTTCCAACGCAGCTGGCAACCAATCAGACAATTGTCTTTGATGCCTTAAGGCAAGCGCAGCACAAACGTTACTCACTTAGCACTACCCAGGAGGTGCGTGCAGCTCGAAGATAAGCCACGGACGCGAAGTATCAATACCCCCGCAATGCTCTACGATCGTGTTAGACCGGGACCTACGGTTTAAAGTGGATTCCGAATCCCTACAAACATCCATGGCACCGCCGGGACTCGAACCCGAAACCTGTTGTACCGAGCGCCAGAGCGCTAGCCACTCGGCCATTCAGTCCCCAAAAGTCATCAGATTGCCTGGCAATACATTTTGTATTTGACAGTTAATTTCATCAACATCAACATTTTTTGCTGCCAAAATTGCACGATTACTGAGCCAATTATGGTCTAAGTGATTATTAAGAATATCCGAAATACACTCTCAATTAGTTCATTTTTTAAATGAACAACAGAGCAGAAATTGTCTGGCAATTGGATACATTGCGTATTTTGATGTAGTCTGATTGTACCGTTTCCAATATCCAGTAATTGATTTGAAAATACTTGTTCCAATATATCATTATGTAATTGTAATCGCATATTTAAGCTCAATCGAAGTGTTTCAACGTTTTTCCATAAAAATGAAACATTGTTTCAAAAACGTAGAGCGAGGAATGACAGGTAATGTCTGCCGGAAATCACCAGATAGTCGTAAAACAGCACCACCGAAGAGTTGATTATTGCCGTTTAAATCTTGCATAGTTCTGTGAAATGCCTCAAGAGAATGTTTATGACTCATAGTACATTCATCCCAGACAATAATTGAACTTTTCTGCAACACTGCAGCCATTCCGCTTTTTCTTTTTAATATTACACATTGCGTTTGGTTTACTGTGAATGTCTAATGGCAGCTTCAATGCTGAATGCGCATTGAAAAATACAATACAATTAAAGACAAAACAATGTAAGGGTTTTTTCCCGCTCTCTGTAGCCTACACCTACCTCGCTTCTTATGAATTACAGTCATTACACGGGCAACAAGATTCTGCTAGCGCTTAAAAAGGTTTTAAATCAAAGACTCCATTGAAAGAGTAAATAAAGAATAGTATTTTAATAGCTGCAAATAATTTTATATTAATAAAAATGCCTTTTTTTTTTTTTTTTTTTCTTCATCATGAAATTCCCGAGTTTTCCGATAATTTTTTTTTAAATGAAACGCTTCATTGTAAGAACAAATAAATAAGTGGTAATTAATAAGTTTTATATTAATAAATACAACAATTATTACAATTATTTCGACATCATAAAATCCCGACTTTTTCAATCTTCAACAACGTGTTGTTCAATTAAACTCATTGTAAAATATACAATAAAGTACGCGAAAATACGAAAAAAAAAAAAAAAAAAAAAATGATTGTTTCAACAGTATCTCGCGGTTTCAGAAGCCTTTTATTTATTCATTTATTTTTCTATCAGTAAATGAACTAATTATGTATATTTATTTCAATACGCATGCATCGACAAATATAACATTCCTATCTTTCTTCCAAATGAAATACATCCATTCGATGGCAGGTTCCTCTGCGAGTGCTTTTGCTCCATAAGGTCCATCACCCTAAAATACAAAAACGCTTTTAAATTGTAACGTTAACTAACATTCTAAAAAGCTAAAGCTTCAAATATTCCGTGCGAATTCTAATTACGGTTGCCTCAAAATCCTAACTAAAAGAACATCTTTAAAAAGGAAATCAATTATTTAAGAATAAATGTAAGTTATTAATAAATTAAAAAATGGTTTTCTTGTTTGTTTCTTATTTTCATGAGTGGCAACATCATAAAAATTGTTTTGTTCTGTATCAGCGACAGACGTATGTTATAAGAATATGTTCAGAATAATCAATAATTAATCGGAATACTTATTTAAAAGAATATACACTCAAGAGCCAAAACATTATGACCACCCCTACATTTTGCAATGAACTCGCCTGGATGACGTGGAAGGCACGTGATCAGGTGGAAGTGGTATTTAATTAAGTGGTGGTATTAATCCATGCCAAGGCGGGTTGAAGCTGTGTTGCGCGCCAAAGGTGGGCCAACTCGTTATTGACAGGTGGTCATAATGTTTTGGCTCTTGAGTGTATATTTCTGTTCTTAATTAGTGCAAATAAGAATTCTACAACTAATTATCGAAATAGCAATAAAATAGTCATTATATTGTTCGGAAAATGAAGCTACCAATTCTTCTAATTACAGTATTGCAACCCTAAAGAAATTGGCGAAATATTCAGGGTTGCAAGATTGGCGACTTCCTCAGGTCGCATTTAAATAAAAAAAAAAAAAAACTGAATAAAAACTATCCTATCTCTCAAGTTGGAACTAAACACACATTTAAAAAAAAAAAAAAAAAAGTTAAAATCGGATTGTTAGTTTCGGAGTTCATCCCGAACAAACATCGTGACACGGGAATTATATATAATAGATTATATATTATATATTTATTATACGCAAGTCACGACGCCTCAAACAATAATTTAAAAAGTTTCCTTTTCAATGTTTTTAGAAATCCAATTAAATTTTAAAAAAATCCTAAAGCCTACCAGTTCGAAAGATGAGAATGGAACATCTCCATGTCATGTACTGAGAACTGGACTGTTAACGAAAACTACGCCGCATTCGCGAGTCATAGGGAGTAACCCGGAAAACTCCAACCAGCAGACTGTTTAGCGATAAGCTCGCTCAAACTGAAATGAATCCCCCCCTTTCCGTAATAGAAGAAAGAAATCTACCCTTTAAGTTCGAGGAATTCCAATGTTCTCACTACAACTCTGATTTCAGTGCGTTCAACATATAATATATAAATTTTATAAAGTGGCATGTATGAATTTTGTTTCGCTGCACATCAGCGGTCGTTTTATCCCCCTTACGTATACACGAAAAGTAATCGGAGAACATTCCCTTCAGGGAGGACATTTAGAGGAAACTGATACTCATCTGCATGTCGTACTAGATAAAACTTGTAAAACTCCCACCTAGTGAATGGACTATCGATGTGTGAGATGCACATACACGGAATCACAATCGTCAGCGAAACTCATGGTTTCTACAATGTTATTCAACAATGTTCAGTATTTGAAATACAAGCTGAGAAGCAAATTTTTTTTTTTTTTTGTCGTGATTTACTTATGATGCGTTTATATTTATTATGTGTTATATTTGTATTTCGATTTTATTCGGAAGTAGAAGATTTTCCACAAAAAAAGCTTTTTTTCGAATGCCGACTGGTCCATTCTACATTAGATGGGGCCAGCATTATCTAAGGCTAAAAAGGGTCCCTTTTGAATATTGAACTTAGGGACCTCCCTCCTCATACAACTTGCTTGAGGACTTTCGAACCCATAGATTTATTGTGTTATAGATACGAGATCTTTCAGCTTGACTTCGCTTGTATCGTTTCAAACTCAGTACACTGAGATCCGAACTCAGCTCATGAAATTGTAACAATGGTTTTTTTTTTTTAAGAATGCAATGAGCGCTTTTTATCCGTCATTCGCTTGATCCAAAATTCTTTTCATTTTACAGTCAAAAGTTATTTACAAAAAAATTAGTGTCTTACATACATATTTATTTAATAAAAATGAATAAATTTTCTTTGATTTAATTTTGATTTTAAAAAAAAAAAAATGCACAGAACAGCTTAAAATTCTTACAACAAGTTCGAAAACTGAAAAGTTTTAAAAAAATATATAAAAATATTTAAGTTTGAAAAGTATTTGCGATTGATGCTGAAAAAGAAAAAAAAAAATTGTACTGATGCGTTTAAGGCAAGATCTGTACTACCTTTAAAAGAAAATTGGATGTGTCACAAAATTTAAGAAAAGTTGATTGTGTAATAACGTCCTATAAATTTTTAAACTGAATTTATTAAAACTAATTATAATTTATATATTTTATATTTCGAAGAACTCATATTAATAGTCTTACGCAATATTATTATTTTTTTTACGTACTGTTAAATAACGCATTATAATTTTTTTTTAATGTTCTTCCTGTTTCAAGAACTATTTTAAGCGGAAGTCAAAAGATTATTTTAATAAGAAGCTGGCATCACAAAGTTATTCCATTTTTCTGTTATTTTTAGCAGTTTTAATCGATATTATTTCCATCGATTAAAACCAATGCGATAAAAATATCGTCTGCGTTTTGATTTAAGAAGATTTTTTTATTTATATTTCTTTTTGCGAAATTCATTACAAAAATATTGTTTTTTTAAAAGATCGTTTGATGAAACCAAAAAGACCATCCCCTCTATCCAATCTCGTCGTCATTACCGCATATAAAAGTGTGAGTCCAATATACAAAGAGAGGGAGATCGGCCATGCGATTATTTTAATAAGAATCTGGCATCACAAAGTTATTTAATTTTTTTGTGAGTTTCAATCGATATTAATTCCATCGATTAAAACAATAAGATAAAAATATCGTCTGCGTTTTGATTAAATTTTTTTTTTTTTTCTTTTTCTAAAAAGGTTTGACAATTAAATAAAAACGTTTGTCAAAAATC